>BLKR01009033.1:0-252609 GCA_011170035.1 Teleogryllus occipitalis
GAGCGAGGGCGTGGGAGATTGAGCGAGGGCGTGGGAGATTAAGCGAGGGCGTGGGAGATTGAGCGAGGGCGTGGGAGATTGAGCGAGGGCGTGGGAGATTGAGCGAGGGCGTGGGAGATTGAGCGAGGGCGTGGGAGATTGAGCGAGGTTATGAAATGAGCGAATGCGTGCATGTAAGAGCGCGCAAGGATGAGCGTTTGTCAGTGCGGATGCGATTGAAAGTGGTCATGGTAGTTAGATAAATCGATTCTAATCTAACTCATGCATACATTTCAATATGAATGAAAAATGCAAAAAATTTATGAATTTCTACTTTCACAAACCCAAAACCAACAATGAATTAAGAGACAAGCAATTACTACAACGAATACAGCTTAAAACGACATTCAATTAATGTTCATAATAAGTTAAATTAAATTCAAAAAACGAGGGAAAAATATTTTTCAAGTGGGTTCAAACGAGGTGTGGAATCCTTTTACAGGATTATAAGTCAATGATAGTGTTTTCATTTAATAAATAATAGAGAAATGAATTTATTATGTATCAACTCTTTAAAAGATGGTGCAACCTTAATAATGCTACCAACAATGTTACTTCCTCAAAAACAAATACAATATCACAGTATTACAAGGCCCTAAAGAATTAATACTAAGGTAATCGGGAAACCCTATACTTGATCTTTTTCCTGGGTTTACTCTGAAATAGATATTTATGTAACTGAATCCAGAATCACACATAAGACATGCATGCAAATTGACTCCTATGGCATTCCAATCGGACCTTTAATTGGTAAACGTTCTAGAGGGCAAAAATGCAAGCTGTTGGTGAAGGGTATACACACTATGAGCGCCTTGGGCACCCAGCATAAATAAGAAAATAGTGAAAATGAAAAAACCATGTCATTGCTACTCACACTGAATTTCATAAAAGCATTTCTAGTAAATTACACAATTTAATGTAACTGCAATGTACAAAACAGGTTCCTTTCTTAAAAGGACTTTCAACAACATTAATCTATTTTCTAGCCCACTTTTTGATTACTTCATTATTATTGAAGTCTGTTTTGTTAGTTTACCACTCAGTAAAACAAATAGTTTAAAAAATTATAGTACAAGCTCCCTAGCAGGAGCATTTTCATGAAATTTTCCTGATATGGAGCTTATGCTATAATTACTATCAGTATTAATTTTGTTTAATTGCAAACAATATTAATTGTGTACAAAGAATATTAACCCCCTTCATTTTTTTAAATTCAATTTCTTATAATACTATCCAATTTCTTAAATTTACTTCACTGATTCAGTAACATTGCTTTTATTCCATAGAATCTAGATATCATATTCAAGAAGTATCTTTGGGAAATAAAGTATTTCTAACTAAAAACCAAATTTTCGTTTTAGTATACAAGAAATCAATGGCTTAAAACCAATGAATACCACCATTCTCACAAAAAGACTGGTTAAGTAATTAATATTCACATTGACATAACTTACAGTTGGTTTCTGTCCATCATACAGGTCATATGCTAGACCTATTAAGCGCAGTGTTAGCACACACTGTGGCATACTCCATTTTATATCGTAAGTTTCTGTGCCAGTATAATAATAACCTGAAACAATATTTTCCTAAGTGCTGTACATTTCAAAATATGAAACAAAATAAAAACAGTAAAGGATTTTTTAAAATTAAAAACTATTCCTGGGTTATCTCCATTTATAACAGAAAAAATAATGTTTAGAAGTTAAAAAAAGTATTTTTCTAAAACACATCAATACAAGACATAATATGTTCAATGATACTGACATTAAAATTATAAGGGTGTTAAAATAATTCCACAATATTCAGATGAATTTTCTCAAATAGTAAAACCTCTTAAGATGATAATATCCTATAGGAGATCTGAGATTTCGAAATTATCCAAAACAATGGTGAAATTGGCATGAGCAAGATGCTTCAGAAAAAAAAGACCAATTGCAGAAAATATGTACTGGGCATCAAGATAAGCACGTCAGTTCGTTAATAAAGCAGGATCAAAGAGGCCAGAGCTCGGTGCTAGGCTGCGACAAAAACGCGCCTGACACCTTTTGACGTCAGCAAATGAATACATACTCTTGTTTAGTGGTCACTGATCCTGTTCTAGGCCGAGAGAAATAAGGCAGAACTTAAGGCCATAAAATCACAGTAGGCCGCCAAAGAGGACTACAATCCTAGAGAAGAGGGGGTGGACAACTACTGGAAAATTAATGGTTTCACCGTTCCACTCTATTTATTATTCAATCCAACACTTTATTATTCACCTTCATTTAGAATGTAATGTTCCAAGTTCTGCCTTACCCTTCTCGGTCTAAAATAGAGGCCATCCGTGCGACTCGAGCTCGCATTAGTATGCTGACCTTGCAGGGAGAACGAACATGTTTTTTGACACAGCCGATCATAGTAACTGTAACTTGCTAAGGTGCTGAAGTAAACACACGGGATTAAAAATTAAATAATAGCACCTTCACAACAGAATGACTAGTTTATTTATCACGTCTGATAATAATTTCAAGATTAGTGTTGAAGGTTCTGTAAACTGATGCAGGAACACGAAATCCACCATGTAGATCTAATCGAGAGATTATAACCTATTGGGATTGTCTATTGCCGTCCACCAGGTGAATTTCTGATATATTAATGCAATATATACCAATATGAAAGATCAGAAATAAATAATTTGAGTTTTTATAACAGAATTTAAAATTATTTTATAACAAAAATGTACACGAATGTATTTAATTAACCTATCAGGAATCAACATAAACAAAGTTACGATCCTACAACTGCAACAATAGTACTACAACTAGAATCAAGTTTCTTCTTTATTCTTATGAATTACAATTGCAAATATAACAAAAAAAATCAACAAGGGATTAACTAGCTTCAGTCACAAAATAGATTAAGGTATGAGCGCAAATGCGTTTTGAACTTAACTTTTCTGCCTCGTGGATAAAAATATTTCAATACCTTATTTAAAACTATTTAAAATATCTGTCGACTGCTATTTTCATTCTGGTTTAAAGTGGTATGTTCGTGCCAGTCGCGATCTATTACTCGACCATTTATTACATTATAGATTAACAATAGCTACATGTAAACGTGAACGGGGCATTTAAATAATTATTTGCAATTAGTTAAAAGAAGTAATAGATGCTCTCGAAAAACAATGTTTACTAATAAATTTAGTATCTCGAATGATTTTTCATTTTCATTGGTTGGCAATACGTAAGTATATAATATGAATATGTGTATTGTATATGACATTATGTATGTTATTGAATTCTTTTTACGCTCGTCATAATAGACTCAAAAATATGTTTTGTTCCATTTGAAAAAACAAAGTTACCTAAAAAATTTCGTAAAATACACGAATTAAAATATAAATGAATACACGTATCAATTAGCACCGTTACCTCATGCACTTTCGTGAAAACTACATTGCAATAACTTTAAAGGTTCAAAAGTTACAGGAGATGCTAAAGTTACGTGACTCACCTATATATTATTCTTGTGACCTGACACTTTTTTCCTTGTTCATTGCCTACTTATTTACCGATAGAACGAAAGTCGCCACAACGCTACCAGATTCCAAAGTAACAATATGACTTAGTTGGAAGTATTTTTAAGAGTAGTACATTAAGATACAATGAAGGATTACCACTTTGGCATAATTATTTTATTTATTTATTTTACGCCACAAACAGTTAAAAACTGAGCGACGTGCGACGGGGAGAAGTGAATTCTGTGCACGTTTTCATAATTCTCTGATCCCTACCCTAAGCCATACTCTACTTGAATTTTGAATACAGAAAAAAATGAGGGTTTTTTTTTGCTAGGATTGTTAACAAAATATTAGCTCCGGTGTAATAAAATCTATTTTCAAGGGCAAATCAGCTATAATATGGGCTCTTCTCCCTCATCATGTCCTTCGTCAAGGAATAATACTTCCTGCCGCGACAACATGGAGAAGGTTAATTTGAATAACTATACTTCAAATTGAACTCTAGAAGACTTGCACAGATAATGAAGTTACATTTATGTACAGAAGCAAAAGAAGGGGCCATGTCAGAATTTTCTCAAAGGATCAGGAAAACAGGACGAAAAACCTGATCGAGATAGGGGGTCATTGGTCCAGACGCGGCGGTACAATACTTGATACAGGTTGGTCAGAATTATACAGTCTAAATAGTAAATAATTCATTACATATCACTGTTAAAATTAATGTTAATTTCCTTTTGATGCTCAGTATAGTCTCTAATTGTATAGAAACAGTTATACATCAGAAACGATTTCACTTTGGATTTAAACTTTTCTATCGAATTTAATCGTTTAATGTCATCAGGCAACGTGTTGTAAAATAATGTACGTGAATGTGAATTTTTTGTAGTGAGTTATTGATACTGTAACCTGATGGATATGATTACGTCTGGTGTTATCGTTATAGAGATCGGCGTCTGCTGAAAATATATTCCCGCTTATATATTAAAATATATAAGTAAGTAATTTCTAACAAAAAAAAACCCACCGATTCGTAAATCAAGAGGCAAGGTAATAGTAAAATTCCTGGATTAATAAAGAAAGTTTTAGAAGAATCACGTGGGCGGGATTTGCTTATTATTCGTACAATTCTTTTTTGTAATCTAAAAGTCTGGGAACTGTAAGATGCATTTCCCCACACAAGAATGGATTTTCCGTACACTATGCTTATAAGTTAAAAGAGTTCGTTAATTGTTAAGTCGAAGAATTAGAGAAAACTCTATAATCTTGGATTGATTGATGTTTCGGGTACGTCAACTGAGATTAGTCCTGCTTGTGTAGAGTGACCTTTTATAGCGGGATACAGAGTCGTAGGCTTCTATAGCGGAAGTTAGTAGTGATTATACCTGTTGGATGGTGAAATCCGGCGACGAACTACACGTCGGCTTGCGGGGTTTTCCCTAGCAGGATCTGCCGCCAGCGTTGCACTGTCCCAGCCGGGACAATCCCGAAGCTCCCGATTGGTCTACCGATATGCGATAGTTTAATGTACAAAAGTGAGTGTATATGTTAGCGTACAGCTCCGGCATTCGCCTGGAGTTGATTGATCGAAGTAACCACAGAAAACTATCACAGCAGCCGGCCGCTGGAATTCTCCCCCAGACAGGGGCTGAATTCGAGCTGGCTATCTAGCTATTTTCGGAAATCCCCTTACCGTCGGGACTCGAATCCTAGGACCTCCCGGACAGAGGCACTGCAGAGACATCAGTTGATGCTCTGAACCTCCTCAGTCGGTGTAGAATCTTGGAGAAATAATATTTATCAGTGCTTCTTAATAAATTAAAATAATTTTTTGAAATTGTCGACCAGAACGTGAATCAAATAATTATGGTGATACAGGAAGAGTTTGCAGAAATCGTGGGAAAATAGTGGAGATAACGTGAATAGAGAGTCGCCTTATTAAAAAGAATCTTCAATTCTCTTCCCAGTTGGCCCAGTAGTCCCTTCGTTAATACAGCAACTTTTCGTGTTTGTTTTAAAGAAATTACACATATAAATGTATTTTTGAGTGACAGGTGTTTCACGTCGAACGGTGCATAAAATTTTAGTTTATTCGGCACGTCATCGGCCAATTCTCGAACGACTCAAGCGATGAGACGTAGGGTCTCAAACTGCGAGTAAAGCACGCATGGAAGTCTTTGAAAATAAAAACATATTAGGGATCACAGCTGCCACTTTCCAATTCAAAGGCGATTGGGAAACGAATAATTGGAGCGGAGGCAACCGGCCTGTTATTTCATGTTTCATTTATTGGTCACCGACAGGAGCCTACAAACAGGAACATGGGGAAACGTTAAGTAAGTTCTTTCTATATTCAACAAATAAGTTTCCAAAGACCTTCACAAAATATATTATTCATTTTAAGGATTCCTAAAACTGTATTCACTATTACCTCTAATTCGTATATTGTCAGTTTCGACCCACTGTTTTCAATTCACTGTGCGAATATAATATAGAAGGGTAAAAACAAGAGTGTATGAGTTATTTAGTGTTTTTACGCAAAATAATCATTAAAAAGCACTGATATTTTGGACTGGTAACTAACCACGGATAGAAAGTGACATGCGTGGTGACGATTGACGGAAATTGCCACATTATAAATTTTAAAACAAAAGAATCGATGAACTTTAACTGTTGAATTTCTTTGTTTATACCATACAAATTCTTACCGTCTTGGAAGATATTTCATATACTACAGAAAAAGTTACTTCCAATAACGTAAAACCAGCTTTATGTATTTAAATATATTGCATGACCATTTATTTCCGGTCATGTTCGTACCAGACAAATTACATAATTAATTTTAAATATATTTTATACAGAAGGAACAGCAAAATAATTCATAGGAAAGAAGAAATCCAGATTAAAAGTCAATTTTGCATTATTTTTGTAACAGACTTCACTAATTTATTCCACAGCCCTCTAAGATAATTCGATCTCATCTAAGAAAATAATAAAAGGAGACCCACCAAATTTGCCCGACTTAATACTTCTAACCAACAGTCATACGATAGCTATTATATAAAGAGACCGCGCGCAGAAGGCGTCCCAGAAGGGTGGAACGAACGCAGCGTTGGATAGGTGGAAGTGTCTACTATTCCAGGATGAAAACACTATTTTCTCGCTGTAGTAGTATATGTTCTGTAGAGGTTAGAAACGAACGTGTTTTGTTCTTGTGCCGATAACAATGTGTGACGAAAAACACGAGCAACGGTTCAATGGGAAAGGGTATATCCGAATAAAAGGGTGGAAATTGCTTGCAAACCAAATCGATAATCGCGATGCTCATACGAAAGGGAATAAAAAATGTCGTAGATTCAAAAAAATATCAGCCTCCTAGGGCAATCTGTTGCAGAGATACAACGAAAAACGTGTTTTTCATGTTTCATTTTTATCTCAGCTTCTATTGTGTGTATCAGGCTGAAAAAATCGGAGAGACGGGGAAAAGCAGTTTAATTTTAAGTTATTTTTGGTAACCAAATCTGACACCAAATTCAAATATAAAAAATAAATAAATTTTTGAAATGCATTTCAGATGTGATGACGTTGGAGTAGTGTCTCAGTTCCCCACCCCTAAAATGTGTCTATATTCTGTGTCTACATTCAAATATTCATTCATATATTTTTTCAGATTTTTGAACAATGTGGACGATAGAGAAAAAAATTAAAACCAATTATATCAGTTCAAAAATTTGAAATACGCGCCAAAATATGATTGGGAAAATTGCTTTTACCAATACTTAAACATAGATTCAATCACGACATATGAACTCGAAATATGTGTTACATCATTTATGAACCAAACTCAATCGCACTGTCCATGGTGGAAAGAGATGGGTGGGTTCTCGCATATCTGACTTCAGCCAATGAGCTTCATGCACCAGTTTGCGTCATATTAGCGTGAATTTTAAATGCCAAAATTATCACAGTTGCAAGTCATTGAATCAGAAACAGATAAGCACTTTCTTTTTTTAAATATTGCATCTTTCATTTCAAGTACACCTTCATCCTGTTAATTTCAGTTGGTCACCCTCGAAAATTGTCACTTTACGCCACTTTCAAAATGTTTCTCAACACTTCTTGCTCTCCGTGTAACATTGCAGCCAACGTCTGGTCTCGCTTTTCAACCGAAGTGCGTCACGTGCTTTACGCTTTTCAACCGTGTTGTGATCATGTGGTTCGTGACGCGAACTGGCGCTGTGCAGAAATCGTTCGTGCAGCAAAAATCGGTGCATTAGAGGAGCCCACCTATCTCTTTCCCCCATAGGAATATCGGAGAAACGACATTATTGTGAATGTGCGAATGGAAGTCGTAGCCTGGGATGCTGGGATAGCTGCGGTAATTTATTATTTGGTACACGCTCGTTACTTGGCGCAAATTGTTAAACTGTCAGAAATTTTGAGTAGACTGTTTATACATAGAGATACTCGTAATCCCAGTTATTGAAGACAGCGACAATGATTAATTGCCTGTGATAGTATAATTGTCAATAATGAGTAAATCTACAACTGAGTAATTCGATTTATATTATAAATAAATTATTGATGTACCTAAAATCGAGTAATTTGATTTACATTAGATCCAATACATAAATCTAAAAACAAAAGGTGCCTGATGATTTTATTTCGATATTATAAATACAATCCACATAGACAAATATTTGTCAGCAAAAAGTTATAAATCATACTTTTGTCAGTGAGACTTTCCAATAATTTAAAAATAAATTGTTTAAACATGGGTAAAAAAATTCCTATCAGATTTTGGCGCAAATTTCAAATTTTTGAACTGATATAATTGGTTTTAATTGTTTTTCTCTATCGTCCACATTGTTTAAAAATTCGAAAAAAATATATTATAAAATGTTATAAGACACATTCTAGGGCGGGGGAAACTGAGACAGTACTCCAACGTTATGTCGAAAACCCATCTCAAAAATTTATTTATTTTTTTCTTTTTGAATTTGGTATTATAATTGGTTGCCAAAAATATCTTAAAATTCAACTACTTTTCTCCATCTCTCCAATTGTTTTCAGTCATATACATGCACTACAAGCTGAGAAAAAAATAAAACGTGAAAAACCCGTTTCTCGTATCTCTGCAACAGATTGCCCAAGGAGGCTGATTTTTTGTGAATCTACGACATTTTTTTTTCTTTCGTATGAGTATCGCGATTATCGATTTGGTTTGGGGGCACTTTTCACCCCCTTATTCGGCTATACCCTTTCTGGTTAAATTAAAAAAAAAAACTCCGACTGAGCGCAATAAGTTGTTGAAAGAGGCCTATGGTGAGAATTCTGTATTTCGTGTGCGTGTTTTCGAGAGGTACAACGGTTTTCTGAAGCCCAAGAGAGCACCGACGGTGGCCAACGTCCAGGTCGACCTGTCTCTGTTTCGACCCCGCAAACAGTGACCAAAATCAATGAAATTGTGTGCGGAGATCGTCGTATGAGCATTCGAATGATTGCTGAGACTGTAAACGCCGATAAAGAAACTGTCAGAAAAATTTTACACGACGAATTGAACATGAAAGTCTGCCCCAGAAGTTGGTCCCAAAAATTTGACCCCTGACCAAAAGCTGGTCCGTCAATAGACCTGCTCAGACCTCCTTCAGAGGTTAGATGAAGAGCCTGAATTGATGACTGATGACTGATGACTCGCTCGATTTAGCACCGTGTGATTTTTTCTCTTTCCGAAGATCAAGTCTGCCTCAAAAGGAACCCGGTTTGAGTCGATAGAAGAGGTGAAGCGAAAATCGGTGGAGCTCCTAAATACTCTTACAAAAGACGACTTCCAGCATTGCTTTGCCCAATGGAAAAAAACGGAACGGTGTATGGCGAGGGAAGGGGAGTACATTGAATGAGAGCATTCGATTGTAGAATAATTTTTAAAATAAAACTCTTTTTCATAAGCGGTCTCGTTATGTAATAGCCTCATCTCGTATAGTAGTATCTAACCTGTATACTATAGGTTAGATATAGTATTATATGTCTATGTTCTAACCGCACATTTGTACCAAGAAGTGGCGAATTCTCCGATACACCGCGTTTACCGCCGGTATACCTAGTAATTCAGAGTATAATTTCATGTTTGGTTATCCTCTAAAAAATTAGAGATTTTGAAAACTTTGAAACAGATGCGAAAAAATAACTGTGTCGCTACCGAGAGCCAGTTAGTCTTCCGCATCCGTAAACTCTATAAAGTGCAGTAGAGTAAGAAGTTTCAAACAGTTCTTAATGCTGTCCACAGAATTCGCTAGCGCCAGCGAAGGCACCGCATGATAACCTAGGTCTCCTCATGTTTCAAGGACGGGGAGAGGGAAGGATGCGCATCTGGACAGTCGGGAGGCACCGCAAAATATTGAGATGAACAGTCCTTCTCTGGTCGTTTGTAAGTTACGCTTCTCTCAAGTTTTTGTGAAAATGGAGTGTGTTAATGATCCAGAAGTTAGTGATTTTTTATAGAATAATTATTAAGGTCGGAATTTCATAGTATTGGGATTTCAGAAAAGCTCAAAATAAAAGAACGTCAGAGGTACCTTCCATGAAGTGCGGAATACTTAAAATAATGTTCAGGATTCGCCACTAGCACAAAGCATGGAATCGCATTAATGAGAACTACGAGAATCACCATGAGAATCTACTGCACCTGCAATTTTAATACATTTTACTTTCTCGTACTTACTAACTTAAGATGAGAAAGTATTGTAATCGTGAGCTGGAAAACTGTGAATTTTCGACATAAAAACTCTCATTACCGGGGCCTGGTAACGAGAAAGTGGATAAATTTTACCTTCTCGTATATTAAAACTCAATATTATCTCTGAAATCGGCTATTTTTCGAAAGAAAACTCGTATTGGGGGGCACTAGTCGCGTTGCTCAAATTCACGTTTGGAAAAACTATTGCGTTATCCAAATCCACGTTTTGTGGGTCTGATGCCGAAAAATCGATTAACGGCAAAACATCCGTCCGTGGTCAACGGTAGCGCCTACACTGTTGAGAGGATTTTCTCCAAAATGGATGTTCTTCGATCGATTTGAATCGCTCAGCGAGTTTGAAACGGATATTATGATTTTGGGGGACAGGTTCTACTTTATTTTGTCTCAACATTTTCTCAAAAATGGCTAATTTTTTTAATATAATTCTTTCCTTAGATAGTGTAAAGGACGCTTTAAAAAATGGCCCAAGTATCTTGTTAGTTAAAATCTCTGAATTTTCGAAAATTCCAATGTTCCATTTTTTTTAGGATACCTACAACCCCAATATCGAAGACAGATTTTTCCTTAATGAAATCTGTTCTTCAAAATCCTCTACAAAATTTCTAAAATATGAGTAGTTTTCGCGTAATTGTGAGTGAAGAATGGGCAATTTTTAAACAATTATTTTTTTCTAAAGCAGATCCCCTTTTCTTGTTTAAATTTTTTTCCTCGTATGTAGCAATGGACGATAAAAAATAAGTGCTGGTCACATAGTCTGTGAACTCGGCATATTCGAAAATTGCAAACAATTAACACTGCAAAAGTAAAATGTGGACGAGAAGAGATTTTTCTTATGTGAAGGCTGTTTGAAAAAATTAGATCTTTAAATAGTCAGGTGTGATTATTTTAAAAAACGAATTTTAGCGCGTTTTCATAAGTCAATGTAATTTATATTTAAAAAATCTAAAAAATGGCTTCAAATTTTTTCCTCAGGTAAAGTAAGGGAAGCTTACAGCAATGGAGCAGGTCTCATTTTCCTTGAACTAAACTTTCTTAATTTTCGAAAATTGCGTAAGTTAGAAATAATGCTCGAAATCATGTACTGTTGTAGCACCAATAGTTTCTAAACCATCGTTTTCCTTGTCAATTACTTTGGAAAGTATTGCTTTGACATAAATGACCGTCAAATTAGAATGAACAGTATTTAACCAAAACCCACTACAAAAGTGTTCCACAGTGTTGAATCAAAATTTCCCAATGCCAAAGGGAACACATGCAACAGATCATGGGAACACACAAAAGAATTATTTCATTGACAAAGTTTTTTTTAATAGACATGTTATTAGGTTTGATCAAGAAAAATTTCTGCAATTCAAATCTTATGTAAGTTTTGTGGGGGTGGCTTGTTTCTGTTCACAACGAATTTTCTCTCCAGAAATGTCAATATAAACTTCATTACACATTCATTTTTTCCGAAGACAATAGGCTATATAATAAGGAGCATTGTTTTCTGAACCAGTATTTTTCTTTACACATGAATGCACACGAAATATTAACTATCCTTCAGTTAAATATTTTTGCATATATCTTTTAGCCTACAATTAGTAACTTCACACTTGTTTGAAGAAAGAATCTTTTGCCTTTTATTATTGATCATTGATCCACTCAAAGCGGTTATTTACATTTTCAGCAATTCCCTTCAGAACCAGAAGATGAAGTGTGATTTGGTGAAAGGCCTCTTTCCACCGCAAACATTTTTCATTAATGTTGACAATTTAACAAATTAGTAATTTACATTTACCCTCAATTATTCTTTACTTTAGCCTCCATTCTTAACCTTTGCAATTACTTTACAGTAAAGAAAGCATCACAAATAAAATAGTTAACAATATATAACAATATAATAGTTGGCAATAACGGAAGCAGGATATCAATTACCACTAATTTTCTAAGGTAAGGTTCTCTTTCCTTCCAACAGCAGGTCCATCATTTTAAAAAGAAGTATGAATGTACACCACATTACAAAATTTGCACAGGAAGTTAAATGAGGATTATATTCATTACAATGCATTATGTCATGCATAAATGAAGAGAAAGTGACAGAAGTACTAAAAAGTTATTATTATCTCATTAACATCTACTTGGATCATTTGCAAGTGAAACTCAATAATATTTGATGGTGAATAAGTGAAACTAACAAAAGAATACTATAGCAAATCTGACTGAAACTAGTCTCAAGAGGGAAGGGAGAGTCATATGCATAATGGCATACGCAAATGATTATTAGCTAGTTTTCAAGGAAAAATTATAAAATTGTATACCAGTTCCTGAAAAATCAGCATCAGTGTTAGACATGACCTAAAACCAAACTTGATGGAAAAGCTGCTCCTCCCCCTTCATCTCCCCACAATTTAAGAGAACGGTAAAGACAAAAAACCGTAATGCACACTTAAATTAGTTAAAAATATGCTCATCACTACTGAAACATACAGGATCAATAAGTTACACCATACAATTCGTTGAACTACATAAAGTTTAATAATATATTCAATATGATTTATTAGTAATTGATTACTAAAATGATGTAGAAAACATGAGCAAAACTGTCAACAAACCTCTCAGATCAAGTTTTTTGAGGGCTAAAAATAGATGTTTTTCAGCTTTCCAATTACAGGGAATTTTCATAAAGAGATAAATTATTACACAATTACTCCTACAAATCACGTTTAGAAAAAGAAAAAAGAAAGAAGAAAAGAAAAAGAAATTATATACATCAATTTCTATAAATTTTGATATCCACATCATACAGTTTCTTCCATATATGCAATACTTCATTAACCTTAAAATAATTTTTTGCCACACTTCATTAGGCGATTCCTCAACATCATTTTCATCTTTTTTAGCTTCAATATAATTCCAATGGTCTTGTAATATTCACTAGGTTTCACACTTTAGAAGCCTTCATTGTACTGGCAACAGTCATATGAAATGCACAAATATAGCTTTTCTCAAGACTTTTACATTTGCAGCTGAGAGCTTCCTTCTTTCTTGGTAGGGAAGAGATAGTTCCTTAAGAATATTCCTGTTTCCTCACTTCCAAACTACTTGCCACTTGCTTTGTCTTTTTCTATGGCAATGTTTTAAGTTCTCTGTGTATTTCACAAGGTCTTCTGCAACACACGTTTCAGAGAAAATAAAAACAAAACAAAAGTAGTGTGGGAAAATAACACCTGCTACCTCGTGATTTTTGTAATATGAAAAGTTTGTTTTGGTGTGCTGCTCTTATAATCTCAACCCAATTCTCTGGAGAGTTATCTGTTGGTGTGAGCTTCCTCCCTCTCAATAATAGCGAAATCTGTCATAATGAAGAATGGTAAGTCCTGGAAGAGGTAATTCATGTACTTCATCAGAGATATAGATCATGTACTAAGTGGTATCACAAGACTATAACATTCTTATTCTTGTTCTGGCCACCACAAGAATCAGACCATGCTATTTTTGTAGATCATTCTTTCTTCTAGAACTCTCTAATTATTTGGTAAAGAAGACATCAACCGGATACTGCTCCTTTTTAACTTGTTGGTAATGTCCCTACCCAGACATGCACTGATTTAAATATCATCATGAATTCCAAAATTGAAAGCCCATTGTAACATGTAGTTAGTAAATAGCATATTAATATGGATATGAGGGGTTAGGAGTGGCTGCTACAAATTAAATGGTATTGTCATTCACTATATTTGAATAGTTTTTCATAGCCAGAGATCATTAGCCATCATATTTTAAGTAACTTTGACTTTTCATAAATATATTTCTTTTTCTTGCTCTCTATCACTTTTGCTCTTCTTTCTCATTTGCATTTTCACCTCATAGAACACTGATGTCTATTGCAAGTTTGTTGAATGTTTTGTAAATATATTATTGATTATTAAAATGAGGATTAAATTCTGTCACAAATATTTCTCTCAAGGGCCACAACTTTTGCATATTGTATAGTTCTTGATTAGGGTAGTGTTTGTATTTATTAGATCTTTTCACATACAGAGGATAAAGATCTGTTCATGTCTCAATGACATTGTAAGGTTTTGTGAGATTTATTAACTTATTAGAGCTCTGGGTTTCTGCAGAATATTAGAGGGGCATCTTATGTTTTTCCAAAGCAAAAATTCACTTATAGACAAAATGTTATATTTCAAGTTCTTGCATGCACCTTCAAGATTTACTAGCCAAGGCATCATCATTAATTCCTGATTTCAATATTGTACACACATCATGACATTCCTCAAAAGATGGTTGCACACTATGTAGTCCAATTAAGCAGATAAGATGTTCTGTGTCTTGATTCACTTCTTTCAAAGCCATAGCCACTTTAGATCAGCTTTAAATTTTGATTTTAGGACTGCTTTCTCCTTAATCTGAATATACATAGAAAAACATGTTCTTACACTTAGCATAAGATTGAGAACTTTCCTCTCTCTGACACACGCATATGAATACACAAATATTCACTCATAAAATTCTGACTCTCACTGACTATTGTTTGCTAAAGAATACAATAGTAAAACACTTAATGTTCCCCTTCATACCCCACCACTAAAATAGAGTAATTCATAATTATTGATGATTAATTCTTAGAAAAAAACTTTCCAGGGAAAAATCGTACCTTAATTCTTAACTACGTAGGACCTGATTTCCTAGTGCACCTAGAATTAAAATATCATAATAATTCACATACTATTTGTATACTGAACAAGGCCCAGACAAATCTTCCAAACTTTTTTGGATCATATTAAGAATAAATTAATTGCGTTACTGCACATAATGAGATCCATGTGTTTCTATGTTCACTACAAATCAATTAAAAATTACACATCCACAAATCCCACCATAAATTGTTCAATACTTATTTCATTCGTCAAAATTTGATCGAGTTTATTACAGGACCTTCAGGTTGATTTTCTCTTGTGCCATTTTTTTTTCCTCTATCAACCTCATTTCAATGACACAGATGAGACAAGTGATTGCACAAATTCATATTTTAGTAATATTCACTTTTGCATTATTAACAAAGATTTCCAGTGGAAGAAGAAGAGTAACATTGGTTTTATGAACAATGAAGTCCAAAGGACAGTTACGTCTATCAGAAGTAGTAGATTATTTTCAATTTTGGGTGCATTAATTCTAAAGTAAGAAATTGGCAACACAATCCGACGCAACATCTTGACAATCCAAAGCATTCAAATGAAAGGTTTAATCAAAAATATGAGAGTTTTTCAATATTTAACATAATATAGATGACAAAAACTTTATTTCCCACTAGTACAGCTCACTTACTTCAACAGTCAACATCGACAACATGAAAGCTAAAAAATCTGAGATACTTCAGTAGAGTCTACAGTAAAAATTTGTTTTGTACGGAAAATAAGGCCAGAAATTATTTCAGTAGTTACTACAAATAATTTACTATACAAAAGAATATGTCCTTGTAGCATTGAACCACAATTTAATATATACTCACCCATTAAAAGGTAACCCATTGTAAACCCAAAAACTAAACATACAGATGCCAGTGTACCACCACAGATGACTAGTATTACATATGTACTTCCAACTGTTATCAATGCATGTAGGATGTCAGTGCCTGAAAAAAATGATTGACAAATTTGAATATTGTATCATATGATATAATTTGGACTGGTTATTCACTTAAAACTAAAAAGTTTATAAAATAACTGTCAACATCACCAACTTACCATAGTTAAAGTAACCAATCAATAATCCACTAATGCAGAAAAAGATATGTTGCTGCAATGGTTTTCTCCCATACAAGAAGTATCTATGTACAAATGCCAAAGGATATGCTATAAAAAATAGAAAACTGAATTTAAACAGCATGAAAAAAAATAAATATTATTCAAGTGCAGGTTTTAGGTTACAAATATTGCCATCATTCAAAACACTATGACAAAACATGATACATTGAAAATTATGCTTACCAATTAATATAGAAAGTAATAAGCGTAATGCTGGCTCTGTAGCGCCTAAAGCTAACGCTGCCCTACTTAAAATAGAGCTTTGTACAGCCATGTCGACAGTATAACTCACAAGGAGTACACTGTAAGTAATTTATTTGCTGGTTTCGATTAGACAGTGAAACGGATGACAGTCCCTTCTTGTTTTACAGACACTGGTCTTCACCAAACAAATGATTTACATAAGCACGTGAAACGCTGTCAGGCCGCCTAATAGGAGCAATGAGAACCCACATACTCCCACACCTTTAACCACCCATTACTACCCACAACTGACAATACACTGCGGCGCACTGTGGACCGGACGGACACTGAGCATCGCAAAGCATATTCAGTTGCCGCTACTCATCTGGCCAATGCGCAGTGGGTACAGTTGGTACGTCGGTGATCATACGAGTTCCGCTTAAAGTACATTTTTCGTTCGAAATTCTCATAAAAACCGTCATTTTCCGGGAAGAGATTGCTCTCCTTACTCTAACACAATAGAGAATTATAACAGTTATTTCACAGGAGTTTAATAGAGATTTTCTGGTCACTCTGCAGGCGATAGAAAAAGTCTTCAAAGAACTGGCGCAGCATTTGAATAGCTCCATTACACGAGCATGTGGCTCAGTGCGCCTTCTCTTGGGTGTTCATGCCCTACGAATTCTCATTTGTGTTTTAGAAACAACCTTTGGTCCTTGCATTTCTAAATTCCTATGTTGCTTTGTCCCTCTCCAGACATTTAATATCCAGCTTTTTCCTATTTTGTATTTTCTTCACGTATTCTTTCGCAGTCAGTTGTTCCGAAAATTCGACATACAGCATCTGTTTCTTGACCAAACCATTTCGCCCATATTCTCGCAAAACTGTTCTCTTCACAATTCACTTATTTTCTAAACAATTGCTTATTTTTCCTTAATTATCAGCATATTACTTATGGCATTTTCTGTTAAATAGCTTTCTAATTTCTCGCATTCTACGTACTTCTTTAGTAAGGAGAAAGTATTGTAATGCTTCACCAAAAAAGTCAATTTTTCGACAAAAACTAGCATTGTTGGTCCCTGATACCGAAAAATTGGATGATTCTTGGTTCTATGAGTAGTAAATTACTTACACCAGGTAGTTCGAATTCAGCAGCAGAAAAACATTGGTGTTGGCCCTAGGAAATCAAATAAGGGTGATGTATACGCCGATTTACGAAAGAAATGATATCAATTCTATCTCCTTGACGGAATTTAATGCGTAGGCATATTTAGTTGAAAACGTTTTTCAAATACCTATTGTACACCTTCCTGCATCCAAAATATTCTTACTTTGTATCTACAGGCCTCTAACAAAGCGAGTAATATATTACACAACGTTCTTAGAAAATCTAGAGATAAATGTAAACGAAGTCAGTAATCACTCTTTTGAATACATTGTTGTTTGCGGAGCATTAACCATCGAATTTCTGGAAGAAAAGCATTTTCTCGATTTAATTAATTCCTTCGATTTAGACAATAAAATAAATAACCTACACAAACCACACATAATTCGATGAAGACAATCCATCGAATCATAATTAACAAAACCACTTTTAGAAATGAAGTTGCAAGGAAATAATTCTGATACAGTGACCACGATGCACAAATTATTACAAGAAATGAGAACACCGACACATTAGATAGGTAATTCACGTATATGTAGATTGTTTGCTAAAAGTAAAATCAAATTATTCATTGACTTATTGCCATACTACAGAAATAATAGATTGCAGTTTACATGACTGATTATACAAATTATTAATGTAATTCATTTTTATCGACTTATTTCACTTTAATAGTCCTTTTCTCTTGAAAACTAGTGGTGCTACACCAGCAATCTAGTTAGAAAAGTTAGAAATAATTTCTCGCATTATTTCTAACTTTTGCACTTTTCGAAATTTCAGAGAGTTCGACAAAAATGAGACCTGCGACATTTTTAAGCGCCCTTTGCTCTATCCGAGGGAAAAATTAAAGAAAACATTTGGAGCCATTTTTCAAATTGTTTTCATATAAATTGCACGTACTCGAAGTAAACAACGCAAAAACTACTTACTTTAAAAAATGTTTATGACCTTATTTAAAGATATATATTTTTAGCACACATTTCATAAACGAAAAAATTTCAATCGTCAATATTAAAGTTTTGCCATGTCAATTATTTGCAATTTTCGAAAATATAAGGAGAGTGCCATTTTTTAGCGCCCTTTGTTCTATCCGCAGAAACAATTTAAAACAGTATTTTTGCAAGGAATAAATCTGGATCCGTTTTTGAGAAAATAATTGTATAAAAATCGCCTTTCTTTCATGCACAATTACGCAAAATCTACTCACATTTTCGAAAAAAAATTGGACTAACATGTTTTTAAAGATCTATAATTGAAGACCAGACTTCATTAAGGAAAAAATATCTTTAGTATTGTAGTTGTAGGTTTTTCTACTTTTTCTTTGTATTGTGAAATAATCTCTACCCAGACATGATAAAATACTTTGGGCATCTCTCATACTTTTCCGTTTATATTTACATTGGAGAATACTAGATCTAGGATTGCTGAGCTATGACTATCCACTTAAGTTTTATCAATTGGTTTAGTTCCAAATTGTATTGGTTTAATTTAAAATTACTTAATAACTTGTTCATGACATAAGTTTCTCATTTATATTAAAATTTACCCAGTAACTACTATTAATGAAACAATACTACAGCAAAATATGAAATTTGTGCAATAACAAATTAAATCAAAATGGGGAAAAGGCAAAAAGGGGACATTTTACGTCCACCCCCAAAACTATGGGCCTCTTCAATATTCATAAATGCAGCCAAAGTGTCAGTTCTTCTTGTGGCATTCTCAAAAATAACAGTGGATTCGAATTGAACACCAGTTTCAAAGAGATTATTTTTTAAAATAATTTTTTTCATAATATTAAATAAGATAGGATAAATTTAGTTAAGGTGCAATTGGGTATAATCCGGTGGCAGCTAATTGCATAAATAAGATAATATAACTTACATACAAGTTATATAATGATAATGTTAATAATAATAAAAATATAATAATAATAATAATAATAATAATAATAATAATAATAATAGTAGTAGTAGTAGTAGTAGTAGTATAAAAACGGACTGATTCATTAAGATATTCACTAAGTTATATTAAGTAAAAGAAACTTCCACATATAATCGAACTCCGCACTGAATATTAGCATAATTAACACCGCAATGCACTGGCACTACACTGCACTTCACTTCATTATGACCCTGAATTCACTTCATTCTATATTTCTCTGCTCCACTTCACGACACCTCACTTCATAATATAACACTTTTGCATACCTATATAACGTACTGTTTTCAGTTACGTTCCTCATTTACTTAGTAATACCCAAAAGTAATTTCCTAAATTGTTGATCGCTTCGAGGAAAGGGTCCAAAGGTTTTTGCATCTATTCCATTTCGTTATCGTTCGATTTGTGAAAGAAAATTTCCCGATATCCGTTCTCTGCGGTCTTCAATTTATTTTGTGCCTGTGATCCCCTCTTCTGATGTTCGCAGGAATACTTAGCGGCCGGTTAATTTCTTTCCAAGCTGGATGACCGCTATAAGTTTGTAATATAATATACAAATATACAAAGCGCAGAGTTTTGCTATGCCTGTTTTCGAGCGATCGCCTATTTTCGAGTGAATCCCACCCTGCCATTTTCGTGTCCCGAAAAGTAAATTTAGCTGCCCTAGGCTAAATTTACTTATCTGCATAATTTTGTGCGGATCCCAACAAATTGTTCCATATCCCATTACCGGACGAACAAGCGATAAATAAGCAATTTCCTTCGCGTTTGTCGTACTCTTTTTTAAGATGCGCATTACAAAGTCAAGAGATCTCTAGTCTTTCCCTACAACAAAATCTACGTGACGTTTCCAGCTTAATTTAATGTTGAAACGGATTCCTAGGTACTTACCCGACGAAACTCGCGTAATAATGTCGTTATTTAAACGATAATTTGTGTCTCGGTAATTATGACCTCTGCCAAAAGAGACGGATTTATTTTAGAGATATTTATGGACATTTCATTATTTTTCGACAGTAATATAATGCATCAAGATCCCGCTGCAGCATTTCTTCATCTTCTTTCGAATTCATAATACGATATATTATGCAATCGTCTGCAAATAGCCGAACATTTGAGATTAAGTGCGCTGCCAGATCACTGACGAACGCTAGAAATAGAAGAGGTCCAATGACACTCCCCTGCGGTATTCTTGACGTAACGCGTGCACCGGAAGATAACTCTGCCCAATTCCGACTTTCTGTTTTCTATCTCACAGAAGCTCGCTAATTCACGCCACCATCCTGGGATCGATGCCTCAATTCATTAATTTCTGAACAAGCCGATCGTGGGGAACGACATCGTATGCTTTGGCAAAAATTGTTTTCTTGCATTCATCACACCGAACCTCAAGGCACAGAACTCCATATTTCAATGGTTTTCGTTTCTTACATTGATACGCATTGTTAACTCACATTGTGGATTAAGAATGAATATTAAGAATGATTTTTTCCCTTTATGCAGAAAGACTATTTAAAATATTTTATTGGTCAAAGAACGATCGCAATGTTAATTTATGTTCGTTTATTTATTTATCTTTTATTTTACGTCAAAAACAGTTAAAAACTGTGTGTGATGTACTTATGGGGAGAAGTAAATTCTGTGCACGTTTTCAAAATTCTGTGATCTCTACTCTAAGACACATACTTCTTGAATTTTGAATACAGAAAGAAAATGAGGGTTTTTGCAAGGATTGTTAACAAAATATTCACGCCGATGTAATAAAATATATTTTCAAGGGTAAGTCAGCAATAAATTTGGGCTCTAATCTTTCATCATGTGCTTTGTCAAGGAATAATACTTCCTGCCGCGGCAACATGGAGAACAATAATTTGAATAACTATATTTCCTACTGAATTCTATAAGACGTGCACAGATAATGATGTTGCATTTATGTTCAGAAGCGAAACAAGGGGTCATCTCAGCATTTGCTCAATGGATCAGGGAAACAGGACGAAAAACCTGATCGAGATGGAAGTCATTGACCAAGAGTTTGCGGTACAATACTTGTTACAAATTCTTGAGAAATTTACAGTCCAAATGGTAAATAAAATACATTAAATATAACTGTTAAAATTAATGTTTTTGATTTTTGATACTCAGTATAGTCTCTAATTGTACAGAAAGAGTTATGAAACAGAAACGATTTCACTTGGGATTTAAACTTTTCTATCGAGTTTAATCGTTTAATGTCATCTGGGAAAGTGTAGTAAAATAATGTACATGTCTTGTATGTGAATTTTTTGTAATGATCTGTTGATAATGTCACCCGATGAATATGATTTCTACGTCGAGTATTAAAGTTATAGACTTCGGCGTTTTCTGAAAATATATTCCCACCCTTAAGCAAGCCATTTTTGACAAAAACTATTGATTCGTAAATCAACAGACAAGGTAATGGTAAAATTCCTAGGTTAATAAAGAGAGGCTTACAAGAACAACGCGGGAGGGGGGGTATGTGGATATTATTTGTACTTTTTTTAAAAATTTGTTGCGACCAAGTTGACGCAACGCGTCTCCAAGCCCCTGACGGGCATTGAGCACTTTTTGTGCTTGCAGAGTAATCCTCCATTATCTTTAGCATCTCCGCGTACGCACCTCCAACTACGCCCTCCTGCGTCACTACCCAGCGGCCAGAATTGGGAAGGAATAAGGATATGGGTAGGGTTTAGGGCACTTCGCAGGGGTTGGAATAGCCCTTGTGAAGCAGCCAAACTCGTTTTGTTGGAACAAATTTCACATGAGATTCGACGGGAATCGAACCCGGACCTCAATGATGAAAGAGAAGCGACTTCGCTATGCGCCACGAGCGAGCTCACCAACACTCTTTTCTATAATCTAAAAGTCTGGGAGCTATAAGATTATTTCTTCAGAATATTATGCCATATCTCAGGCGGGAATGATTATTAGCGAAATATACACAACGAGCTGTATGAAGGCTGACTGAATTTGAATGAATTCTGAAGCATAACATAATGAACTTAATTTTGTGTTTAATTCACTGAAATGGACGTGCCATATGAGGATTGACTGAATTGAGAGACCTAAAAATTTTGTTGCCTTAACATCAGTCAATGGTACACCGCTCTTTTCAATGGAGTACACAATTGTTTATTTGAAATGGAAAACTGCATTAAACCCGTTTTGTTTTCATTTACTTTTAATTTTTTATTACGGAACCAATTTGAAACATCTGATATTGTACTATTTACGGTTTCTTTATTGCAAAGAATGTTTGAATCATTCGCAAAGAGAACTGTTCTTCCGTTTCGAATATTCGAGGGCATATCGTTTTACGTATATTAGGAAAAGAATATGGCCTAAAATTGATCCCTGAAAGACTCCACCTGTAATTGGCAAAGAGTCAGAAAGGTGTGTACGTAATGTTTCATAATTCCAGTAAGGTATTTCTACTCTCTGAGATCGTTGTTTAAGGTACGAACATAAACCAATCTAGGACAATGTTTCGGATTCCATATGAAGGTAATTTTGAAAATAAAATCTCAAGATCAATGACGTCAAAAGCTTTTGAAAGATCTTAAAATAATCCATTAGGTTCTTCCTTTTGATCTAATGATGAGAGGAGAGCTTCAAGGAAAGAAAATATGGCTGTTTCCGTAGATTTTGATTTTCGAAACCCATGTGGGCAATCTAAAAGCTCGTCTTGTTAACTGAGAAAGGTTTCCATTCGTATGTAAGAACGTCTCTCTAATTATTTTTGAAAAAAACTGAAAGAAGAGAAATTGGCCAATAATTTTGAATTTCATATTTGTTGCCTTTTTTGAAGAGCGGCTTAATCTTAGCTGTTTTGAAAATATATGAAAAAGCTTCGGTGCATAAGGATATATTAAATATGTGCGTTAATAATGGCAGGCGCAAGCGATGTATAATGGCAGGCGGAGAGTTCTTTAACTAACAATCCGGAAATTCATCTAAACCGGCTGAATATTATTTTTTAGTTTACCGATTTTTTGAGAATTTTCTAGGAAGAAATTTCGGAAACGAACATCGTGTCTAAAATTTTTGGGGAACTGTCTGATATTGAATTTTTTGGCTGAAGACTCTTAGTGAGATCGACAGCAATTCTCGAAAAATATTGGTTAAAGAGACCTGTAGATACAGATTGGAAGCCTGTAGATACAAAGTAATATCATTTTTATCGAAGGAAGATGTACAACAGAAATTTCAAAAATATTTTCAATGGAATACACATTTAATTCCGTCAAGGAGATAGAATCGATATTATTTCTAACGTAAAAACAAGAACCTCCATATGTATTTCCTTTATGCGATTTTCTCTCTTTACAATAAAAGCCTACCAGGTAAAAGATTGGAATTTGGAAAATGCTAAGTTCATTGGAAGATAACCAATGTTCTGTAAGGCAGAGAACATCCGTTTGATTTAAATCGCTCTGTAGAGCTGTCTCGATAAACTCAGTTCTATTTGAAAGGGATTGAATATGGTGCAATATGCTCATCTTTTGCAAGTACCTACACGAATGTTTCTCTGCTGCATCTAACTGTATTTGCTATGTATTTACTCCATTTTTATCTCGACTGCGTGGTCGACGATTGTAATGTGTCCCAGCAGTGACAGGTTGTGAGGAAATCATGAATTGGTAATGGGAAAGGGAGAAACGGGAATTGGTTCAGAGGAGGAGGTAAGATGGTTCGAAATTAGGGTGGGGAGTGGAGAACGTAAAGTTGAAAGGGTTCTATATTTGGAAGGAGAGAGTGTATGACTGGGGTTGATGATGTATTGTGCAAGCTTGTTACCGACTGCATGTTTTCCAGCACGGTTCATGTAAAGACCATGCCGGGTTAAGTGTTTTGCTGAGAGGAAATTAATTTCAAAAAGTGTTACATTTGTTTCTCTCAGTTGCAGTTTTAATTGTTGGTTTGCGTGCTTAATCTCGCTGCATAGTGTTGGTCTGTTTTACCAGAAGGGCAGAGTGGAGACTACAATGTTAGTATTTTGGGCATTGTAATTTGTTTACGCTGTTCGGGTGTAAAGTTATCGCCAAAATTAATGGCATTCTGCCCTCCTAGGATAAAGCCTGTGTCCTGATTGGTCAGTGTCTTTGTGTGGGTGTGCAGCTCTGCAGTCCCAACTACAAACCTCCCATTAGGTTTAAAAATAGATGAGACTGAGTAGTTGGAGGGTAACTTCCTACTGAGAATGGAGGAAAGATGGCGGCCATGGCTGTCAGCTAAAATAAGTACCTGTTTTTTAGGCTCAGTAGGAATGTCTTTGTTTTCAAGTGGGCTAAGATGTGCAGCTTTACTTTGGTTTTGATGGCTTCCCAGCCTGTTTGCGTTGGTTTGTGCATGTATTTGTCGATGGTAGAGAAGGGTTGTAAGTATCAGGAAGGCGAGGAAAATATGTTTCATAATCTAAAACACTAAATTTGTTTTGAGTTGGAATTGGATGTGGTGTCTTGTCTTCTGTGCAGTCACGTGTGCACGGCTGGCATTATTCGCGGTGTTGTCGACTTGTACCCAACCGTCTGTGTAGAGAACCTCTTCCAACCTTCGGATATGTTGATCTAAATTATAGTTTATATGTGTGAAGCCTTTCAGATGGTCGGCTTTGCGAGTGTAGGGAGTAAAAAGAGTTGAACGAGCAGTAGAAATGTCGCGAGTGCGTTTTAATGTGCGTGATAAAAATTGGAATATATACAAGAAAACTCAGATAAGAGCAATAAGCACCTAGCTTAATATTTTAAAAGTATAAGATTGATGTGTATTCGATAAATTGAAAGTAATATTCAATACAAAAATGAGAACGTATGCTATCTACAAAATTTATTGAAGTTAGTACTTACGAAGTTTGGTACTGTTATTACGTAGATTTTCGTCCACGTAAGCAGCAACTGTTTAATACTAGTAGACTATGTACCGGGAGCGGTAGCTCAGTGCATCAACTGATGTCACTGCAGCGCCTGTGACCGAGAGGTCTTAGGTTCGAGTCCTGACGGCGGCAGGATTTTCGACACTAGCTTTTCAGCTAGGTCAAATTCAGTCGCTGTCTGGAGGAGAATTCTAGCGGCCGGCTGCTCTGATCGGTAGTTTTCCGTGGTTTCTCCGATCAACACCAGGCGAATGCCGGAGCAGTACCCTATAAAACGGGCCACGGACCGCGCGCACTCTGTCCTTCCCATTCCTTGTCCTATCCTCTCCCCTTACACACACACTTATACTAACATGCACTACACTACCACATATCCCAGGAGACCGGTCGGGAGCTTAGAGATTGTCCCGGCTGGGGCGGTGCCTCGCTGGTGGGAGAGTCCTGGTTAGGGGGAAACCCCACTAGCCGAAGGTAGGTCGGCGCCGGATCTCGCCATCCAGCGGGGAAAGATCACCGCCATCTCCCGAGAAAAAAAACATGCACCACACTAACGGGACTAATGATCAGAGCAGTTGACGCGCCCGGAAACATAAATCAATCAATCAATAAAACTAGTAGAGTATACTTTACCGTAAACATATAAAAGATATACCATAGTACGCGCGGCATTGTTGCCATACAATTCAGCGATGGATATTTGAGATTTCATTGTTGAACGGCGAGATGATGGATAAAATAAGACGACTTTATTTACATAACGTTAATATTAGTGTTCTGTACGTTCAATAAAATGGTATATTAAACTTTATCGAAGTCGGGAAGAGTGTATATACAGATATGCATAAAGAAATGATATCGTAATTTTGAATGCTTTCATAATGATGATACATTGGATGGTTTTAATTCTGGATGTTCAATTTATATGTGATATTATCCTTGCTTGTCAGTTTGATGTGTTGAAAATAATGGAAACAGTTACAAATAATAGGAGAACGTATGTGATGTTGTAACACCACTAGTTATAGTCGCATGTAGTTATTTAGATTATATAGAAGCCAATTCATTAGCTTTTCCGATTACTGTTTGGCTGTGTCCGGGGTAATTCCTGGAGCGGCTGAACAGATTTAGATGCGGTTTTCACTGAAAGGTCGAGTGTTTTGTTAGGTACTTTTTTGTTGAAATTATTATTTACTCTTCTGTAAAAAAGCATGATCTTTTATATACAGTTTTATTGCGATCCTAATGAAATTTTGTACCTTATCCCGCCCCACCGGCGCAGCTTCACCTTGTTTTTCCTCACCCTGCCTCGACCCTCCCCATTTTGTGTCACCTGCCCCATCCTGTCCCGCCATGCTTTCTACAATTATCTTTGCTACCACCATTGTTGCTATCGACAGCTCGTACCAGATGTAATGTTTCATACTCTCAGCAATATCCATTACAATTTTGATTTTCAGTTACTCAAAATCTAATGTCATTATCGAAATGAAACATATATTTTATAGGCTTTAAGTATGATATGGCTTTTGTGGACTTTAAGAAAGTTTGAATTAACTTTAGTAAATTTTCTCACCGAAAGAGGGAAACACTGAAACAGTGCATGCTTAAATTTTGCTTTAGGGGATTGATTGATATTTCTGGGCTTTAACCTCTAAGGTCACTAGTACCATAAGAGTGGTGCATATTTTATCATGGTAGGTGGCGGTGATCTTCCCAGCTGGATGGCGAGATTTAGCGCCGACCTACACGTCGGATTGTAGGTTGCTTTTTTTCCCCATCAACTAGGTATTTCCCACCAGGGCAAGTCCCAGCCGGTTCAAGCTCCTAGCTCCCGTCTGGTCTCCCGACATGTGTGGTATAAAATCGGGCGGGAACTGTTTGGCGCAGGGCAGGTCAGACAGGTTAAAACTCGCAGGGATACATCCTAGATTAATTCATTCCATTTTCTCTAATAGATTATTATTAGTAGATAACCGGACAACGCAGGATACTTCACCTATTATCTTTTTTCTAGTATAAATTTAATGAAACATTTTCGTAATTTTCGCATGTTTTGAATAAATATCGTATACTGTAAACAGGGGACTTAGTGCCTCTTTGAGAAGATATTAGTTAATAACTTTTTTAATATATAATATTTAATATATAAATATAATATATAAAATATAATAAATATTTTCCACGTAATTAACAAAGTATATAAAATTTAAAATCATGCTTTGTCTATTTTATGTGATGATAATTATTGAAATAAATGCTTTTGAACAAAAAATGTTACCTAAACTTTGCATAAAGTCGCCTCAAAGGATGGGGTGACTTTATGCCACTGCATTTATTGCGCGTCATTCAATGCTGCACGATACGTGGCACATCCCCCCCTTCTTCATGGTTGCTTTATAGCAAGGAATTAATCAAACAGTATCACAAAGTTTAAAACTTTATTTAATGAATATTTTTTAATAATAATAATAATAATAATAATAATAATAATAATAATAATAATAATAATAATATTTATTCCAAACTTGTTTAACAGATAATGTACATTGTTGTTTCTTGGATTTACTAACCATCGATAACCAGTTGTGATGGTTAGCAATTCTTCGTTTATAATTTTTTTAAGTTATTAAGTGAACATTTTGACATTAGTAATAATAATAGAAGCGTATCGTTTCTTCACATGTGTTTTAGCTTTGGAATAGCGAGGAGTCCTCTTTTTGATTTTAACTCAAGGTTCTGAATTCCCGTTTGTTTTCTTTTCGAAAAAAACCACCACTATTCTGAGGTCACGTTCGAAATCCCTTGCATTTCTGCTAGACATTTACCTGTACCGAATCATGTGTAATGGTAGTGACTTTTCCACGAAAAAGCTCTCCTTCATACTGCACCATTACAAATTTTCCTGTTATGGATTAAGAAGGTAATGGATTGCGAATGCTATTACTGAAGGAATCATCACTGCATTAATTGTTGATCATACATTTTCCGTTTTTGACAAGAAACTAAATGTATAATTTAACTAATTTAAAGAGAAGTGTTAAACACTTGAAAATATCGCATTGAATATGCAAGAACTACTCGCACAAAGACAACCTTTCATTTTTCATCAATTTATTCCTCTCTCAAATACAAAACTAGTGCTAAAACAGTACGTATTTTCTTCCCCGTATTTTCACGCAAAATTACGCGAAAAGTACTCTAATTTTAGGACAATTGTACATTACCTTATTTCAAAATCTATCTTTAAAAAACAAATTTCCTTAAGGGAAAAATCTCTATCTTTAATATTTTAGTTGAAGCAAGAGTCCAAAAAATTTTGAACTGTTGCAATTTTCGAAAAAGTCAGGGTTTTCAACGAGCGTGAGACCTGCACCAATCTTTTGAAACGTCTTTCACACTATTCAACAACAAAATTTAATAAAAAAAACAAACTATGGAATTTTTTTTTGAAAATTAGAAAAATGTCCCAAAATCGGTTTCAAGTTCAAGGGGACACGACATCAGTCAAATCGATTGGAGAAAATCAATGGGGCATTTTCTCAAAGGATTAGGGAAACTAGACAAAAACTTGATCGAGATGGGGGTCATGGACCCCGAAGTTGAAGTACATTACTTGTTACAGGCATATTAAATCTTTTTTTTATTATAGCATACAAATGTAAACTAATTCATTATACTATATGATTGTTTTGTTAAATTAAACTTTATTTTTCTTTTTGACGATCAGTATAGACTCTAATTGCATAGAAACAGTTATGGATCAGAAAAGATTTTACTTTTAACTTTAAATTTGTGTACCAATTTTAATTATTTAATGTCATCTGGCAATGCGTTGTAAAGTAACGTACTACATGTACTGTATGTGGATTTCTTGTAGTGAGCTAATGATACTGACACTTGATGAACATGATTTCTACAACGTGTGTTGTAATTATAAATATCAGTATTGCATGAAAATATGTTCCCACCGTTAAGTAAGTCAGTTTTGACAAATTTGATACAATATTAATGACACAAATCGCGGAAAGAGAATAATGATAATTCAGTTCCTAAATGGTGAAATATTACCAACGCCTCTAGCAGAGACAACACTACGTAGTATAAGGCAATAATTTTCTAAAAGTCGCGGTGTCATAAAGTCACCTGCGCGGCAAAAAGTGACCCCGGTTTACGATATTTATATTTTGTAATCTTAAAATCTTTCCAAACCCTTTCCAAATAAAACGGACGTCCACAGTTACTACTTAAATATTTGTAAATTGATTGATGTTTCCGGGCGCGTCAACTGCTTTGGTCATTAGTCCCGTTAGTGTAGTGCATGTTTTTTCGGAAGATGGCGGTGATCTACCAACGCTGGATGGCGAGATCCGGCGCCGACCTACCGTCGGCTAGTGGGGTTACCCCCCAACCAGGACTCTCCCACCAGCGGGGCACCACCCCAGTCGGGACAAGCTCTAAGCTCCCGACCGGTCTCCCGGAATATGTGGTAGTGTAGTGCATGTTAGTGTGTGTGTGTGTAAGGTGAGAAGATAGGACAAGGAAGAGGAAAGAAAGATCGCGCGCTGTCCGTTTGTTAGGGTACTGCTCCGGCATTCGCCTGGCGTTGATCGGAGAAACCACGGAAAACTACCGATCAGAATTGCCGGCTGCTAGAATTCTCCTCCAGACAGCTACTGAATTCGACCCAGCTGAAAAGCTAGTGTCGAAAATCCTGCCGCCGTTAGGACTCGAACATAGGACCTCCCGGTCAGAGGCGCTGCAGTGACATCAGTTGATGCACTGAGCTACCGCTCCCGGTAATTTGTAATTGTACTCCATATTTTTAGAATCCTTTTTTGCATCAATGAAGAGTATAAAAATGAACAGAAAAAAGTATATTAGCATTTTAAAAGGGAGGAAGGGGAAACGAGTAAAAAATCACTTGTATACACGAATTTTACCAATATACATTGATTTATTTTGTCCAAAGGCAATTTTTCAAAGACCTTAATGCATCACAGGTATGCCTTGTCTTCATGCTCGAATCATATTGCATTGGCCAGTGGAACTGAACTTTTTTTTTTTTTTTTGCTGATCTTAAAAGAGTGTCCAGGTAAAATGACGTTCACGGTAAACGGTGATTTCTCATCCGTACTAGAATAATTTGCGACCCTATTTTCGAAAACAAATATTACCGAAACAAATTACAATTACTTTAAAAACTTAGTTTACCTCCGTTAAATTATGATGTGTTTTAATTTGCGAGCAAATACGACTAACAATGATTATATAACCATTTGGCATCACCATTGATTTTAAAAGAAATAGCTTAACGTAGAACATATCACAGCTTAAAATTTTCATTCACTTTCATATCAACAGTTTATAGGGGTGCGAAGTGTAGAACAAGTGGGGCGACAACTAACATTTTTAGAATCCCTTTTTTCTCCGAACTTCTTTATTTTCATTAGACATATTTTATTAGTAAAGAAATAAAACATACTACAAGAAGGGGATTGTATTTTAATCATACAATTAATGATTGCAATTAATTTTGTGTCGAATCATTTACATCAGAATTCCCAGATAACTTGGGGAGCCTCTTCCCCAAATTATAACAATTGCACTAATTGCCATAAGTTGAGTGCTTCTGTGTTTAAACGTACGAGATTATGTGTCATATTTATTATATAAAACATACTACAAGAAGAAGGGGATTATATTTTAATCATACAATTAATGATTACAATTAATTTTATGTCGAATCATTTACATCAGAATTCCCAGATAGCTTGGAGAGCTTCTTCACCAAATTATAACAATTGCACTAATTGTCATAAGTTGATCGCCTCTGTGTTTTAAACGTACGAGATTATGTGTCGTATTTATTATACGACGTAATTTTACATTTTCACATATCTTTCTTCCTCCTCCTCCTTCTTCTTTTTCCCTTCAGTTTTCTTCTCCATTTTCCCTCTTATAATCCTTTCTCCCGATCATATTAATAATTTGTCATATATTTTCTATTTGCACAGTTTGATGTTCAGCCTGATGTCATTCTGTTTGAGGTTTTTACTCAATCGCTTACAGGATATCGGGATAGCCCCTTCTTTGCACTCAGATGTAAATGCTACAGTACGCGTAATGTTCAATATGCTTTTGACACCGCAGGAAATGAAAATATGCATCAAGTATTGAATGTGTAACTATGCGAATATGTAACTATAGCCCACAATCCACAAGGGATTCCACACTGCGTGTAATAAGGGATCAGATGGCTGGATGGATGACTTCAAATGTAGGGAAAGGAGAGAATAAGGATTAAATAGCACTTGTTTTTTTCGCAATGAAGTTTACAAAGTCACCCGATTTTCCTAAGATTGAAAAGTAGTTGTGCTTGCAAAGTCTAGGACGTTTAACTTTAATGTTTAACTGTCCACAACTTCCTTGAATATATTTAATAAGGGGCATTTGTCCGTATATTAGGTAGATATTGAAAGATGATATTGAAAATTATCCGATTTACATCCAAAAGTCTAATTTTTTTTCAAAGCTTTTATGTTATTAAAATTATTGTGCAGTGATCTAGTTTTAATAACATAAACGTTTGGATATAATTTAGAATTTTTGGTGTACATCAAGTAATTTTCAGTATCCTCTATCCATGTCCGCCTACTATTTGGCCAAATGCCCACAATAAAAATATTCTAAGACGTCTACTTTATCCGGTATTGCAAATCAAGTCATGTTATTGACATGTTTTACTAAAACATCCTCTCCCAAATCGATCTTGATTGTACAATCGGTGGCCTCAATTGCACAATCGCTGTTGCGTTAGCAAATATGATTCGATATTCTTCCTTTACATTTTTGTGTTCTGACCTTCGGTTTTTCAACTCTTTCAGGAAGTAGGTCCTGGTCATTCGATTCAATACGCAAGGCTATTCGGGAAACCTGTGCAAATGAAGCACGCCTACATATTACTCAAATAAATACAACCAACATTCAAATAGATTGCATGTGCTTAAAATTCCTCGTTTTAATGCTGTCACATAGGGCACCTAATGAAAATTGTAAAATTTATTGAATGGTGTAAATTGCACACCGTATTTAGTTCAGACGGAGGAGGTAAAAGTAAAACACATTTTACATTCTCGCGTACTATAGAGAAAGTATTTTAAAGCTTTGGCAAAAATCGTCGAATTTCGGCAAAAAAACTCACATCATGGCGCCCTGATATAAAAACTAGTGGTGTATACAACAGCAAATACTTTCTCGCGTTATTGGAAACAGCTATGTAATATTGATATTGCATTTTCTGCGCTACTAACACCTCAACTATTGCTTGAAAATGTCCAATTTAATCAATATAAACAAAGTGCCTGTGATCCATATCTGCATTCATTTCGATAGTCTGGAGCAGCAATCATTTCTTACTATGACAAATGAAACAAAGAGGAACACATTTGACTGATACAGTATTCGCAGCAAATTATATAGAAGCGGGCAACGCCCTATTGCCAGCGCAGCATTATCAAAACTATGCACATTCGCTTGGTGAATAATATCATTTCTTTGCAAAAACGCTTATTTACACCTGTATTCAGATTTCAACTTGTTTATCGGTTAGTCATAGTACGTCATACACAGTTGATAATTAACTCTAATACTAATAAACTAGTTAAGTTACTAATATTCTACGATTTGTAATATTAAGATAATTTATTACTGCCTTTTTATTTATTGACACAGTCTCAAACAAAGCGCAGGAAAATAAAACGTTAAGGCAGTATGTTCGTTAGATCGACCACCGTAAGGTACCCTCAAAACATACTTTAAATAAAAGTAAAATCTCTGTTCTTTAAGACGGAAAGAAACAATTTGGGCCTTACGGGTCTAATTTTTCAATAGAAGTTGAAATTAGTACAGGCTCTTATGGAAAAACTTTCGCGGGCTTAGGTTTCTTTAAGTTATTGAAGAAGTTATACGGTTAATGTCGTACCTTTTACTTTTATTGAGTGCGCAATAAATTTTTTAGGGATCAAATGATATTAAATGGTGTATAACATACCTCACCGGGCATTCTGAGGAGTAATTTATAAAAAACTGCCGCGAAATTCATCGCAAACGAAAGTACTGGCTCTCGGTCTAAGAGTTACGCTCTACAAATCATGTTCACTGGTTCTCTTACCGTCTGATTTCTTACCATTCCTTATTACATATGTAGAAAAAATGTAAAGATACAAATTGGAGCGGTTTTTGAGAAAAAATCCATCTTTAAGGAAGAGACTACATTAAGGAAAAAATCTCTATCTTCAATATTATAGTTGTAGGAAGACTTTCCAAAAAAAAGCACTTTTTCAATTTAAAAAAATAAAAAAGTAAAAATGGATAAATCTTGTTCCAATATGAAAATTACATCCCCTAACACATTGTGTAGTCAGAATTCACGTTTTGTGGGGCCTTGTACGAAAAATTGGTAAACGGTAAAATGTGTGTCAGTCCGTTTGTTTGCCCTGTTTGTCCCTCTGCGGTAAACACTGTTACCCAAACTGTTCAGATGAGTTTCTCAAAATCGATATCCCCAGCGACGTGACCGAATTCGAGGTCCTGGAAATTTGAAACAGATATAATGATTTTGGGGGTACTTTACACGAAGCTTTAATAATATTTTCATTTTTTTCTTAAAATTTGTTCCAAATTATTTGAATAAATATTGTCCTCGGATAGAGGAGACAATGCTTAAAAAATGGCCCAGATCTTATTTTCTCTGAAAACACTGAATTTTCAAACATTGCAAAATTCAATTTTTTTTGCGTCTCCCTACTAATATAATATTGAAGATAGGAATACTTTCTTTAACAAAATCTGTTCTTTAAAGACCGATCTTTAAATAAGACCAGGAATAATTTTGCGGAAATCTGAGTAGTTTTCTCGTAATTTTGACAATAAAAATATTTTCAAATCGGTTCAAAATATTTTCTTTAACTTTTTTCGAATAGAGTAAAGAACGTTTATAGAATAGGCGCAGTTTCCATTTTCCCTGAACTCTGCATTTCCGAACATTGCAGAAAGTTAACATTGCAAAAGTACACTATTGAAGATTTTTGCCTCAAGTAAAATCTGCTCTAAAAATAGGATCTTTAAAAACGGTCATGCTTTTGAAAAAAATAGCAGTTTTTTTTGTAATTTCAGCTTGAAATTAACGCACTTTATAAAAAATACATTTTTACAAAAACGGCTCTAATTTTTTCTTGATGTTTTGTCCAGATATTTTTTGAAACGATACAATAAGGAACTCTTTAACGAATCGAGCAGGTTTCAAAAATTAACATTGCAAAATAATAATATTGAAGATAGAGACTTTTATCTTAAATAACATCTGTTCAAAAAATTATATTTTAAAAAGGTCTTTTTTAAGTTATTGGTGGTGTTTTACATTTTCAAACGTTCCATTTTATTCGAACACTGTACTTTTGAATATTACAAAAAACTGACATTGGGAAAGGACAATGTTAAAGATAGAGATTTTTGTGTTACATCAAATTAAAAAAAAAATTAAATCTTTAAAAAAGGTCATAATTTATGAAAAAACGACTGCTTTTCGCAAAATTTCTGCTTGAAGCTAATGGATTTTTAAAAAATATTCTCATAAACGGCAATCAATTTTTTTTTTCATTTTTTTTATAACGGATAGAGCAAAGGACTCTTTAAAAAATTGCGCACGTCTTATTATTGTTGAACTCTGAATTATCGAAACTTACATGTTAGAAATAATTGGAGAGATCATTAGTCGGCAAAAGGCAAGGGCTGAGAAACTGCGTGGTGTAGTGGTAAAGCGCATAGCACACGACGCACATGCGCACTCGACGGACATGTGTGCGAGTCTCGGCGCGGAGATAAAAATGTTGCTGGTTGGAAATAATCTTGCAGCTTCATGTAACAGTATAATTAGGATGGCAAAAAAATCAACGTTTTTAAAACACCGAAGTTTTTCACCAGAAACATCGATATATTAACATCGATATTTTCTTCACAACGATATTTGATTGCAAAAACATCGATTTTTATTAAATTTCTTTTAAATAAAGGGATTTAAGCACGTAGAGCAGTAGCAATCCACAGAAATATCGTTGTTTTGCGTCATCCTCTTTATCACGCTGCACTCTTCGCATATGCAGTCTGAGGAAGTTTGGGAGCTGCTCCTGTTATATGAATGTATGGTATCACCAGATGTCATTGCCTAAATCGACAGAAGTGTTAGAAATGGCCTTCAGACGTTTTGACAAGTCGTGAACCAGACTCTCTCTATCCTGGAAAGTCCCACAGTAATATGTGATGTGTGTCCAACCATTCCTTTCCAACTGGCACATCTTTCACTGTATATTTATAAATAAAATATAGCTTTTCCAGCGCTATTAGAGTGATGAAGTGCTTGAGTTTATCTGGCAATACTTTCTCATATTTTCGTTAGTTCATTGTGGTGCACGAGCGGTACACACGATTCAGGCAGAAGAGCTTTGTTTCTTGTGAAATTTCGTTGTTAATTCTAGTTGTCGGGTAGGTAAGTCAAGAATTTATATTTGGTAGTGTTTGCTATTATGATTAGTTGGAAGACATTTCGCGACCTTAAAATAAAAGGGTTCTAACTTCACTATTATGGAAAAAATAGTTATCGACTTGATTGGATATGTCAAAAGTATTTCTATTGGCTGTATGAATCTGAGATGTCAATTTTGCTTTATCTTCCACAATTTCGTTTTTATCTTCGTCATACAAATTATAGGATAGATTTTAAAATATACACCATCATCAATGAGTTCATTATTCACCCAGTGCTTTATAATGTTTTTTAAATAATTATTTTTATGTTATAGGTAGAATATTGATTAAGAGATTAAGATGTCAAACATGGATGAATGAGTTAATCTATGTGGCAAATCTAAGACAAAATATAATGTCCACTACAATATTACAAAAATACTACTAAAATGTTTATAAAATGTACCACATACGATCCAAGACGTTCGTAAATTCGAGAAAAGAGGTTGGTAAAATATCGAAACACGATGTTCTTTATTAACATACTGATTAATTTTATTCTTTACATTTGTTAATAATTTTTATTAACATACTACTAACATGCTGGTAACCAAACAATAAAATATATTCCTTTTACGTACTGAAATTAAAAATGGATAGGAAAAGCATGTTTATTAGTCTATAATTAAAACATCGATATTTTAAACGTGGATGTTTTTAGTCGATTTTTCAAGATCGAAAACCCTGTAGCGATGTATCGATGTTTAGGCAAACTTTGCCATCACTAAGTATAATATTGTGGAGCCCTTACAAATACACGACAAAGTATGTGCAGTTTTGGCACTTCGAGTTTCTTAAACATTTTTCTACGAGTAGAGAAAAGGATGTAAGAAGGACACATGTTTCATTTTCGTTGAACTGTGAATTTTCGATTGATTAGTGATTACCAGTGCGTAACTGCTAAGGATATTAATCCCGTAAGTGTAGTGCATACTTTCTCGCGGGAAGGTGGCAGTGATCTTCCTTCGTTAGACGGCGAGTCCTGGCGTCGACCTAAACGTCGGCTTGTAGTCTTTATCCCAACTAGGTATCTCCCACCAGCGGGGCACTGCACTAGCTGGGACAAGCTCTAAGCTCTCAACTGGTTTCCCGGAATGTGTGGAAGTGAAGTGCATGTAAATGTAAGTGCGTGTGTAAGGTAGTGGTGAGGATAGGACAACGAAGAGGAAGGAAAGATCACACGCGGTCCGTGGCCCGTGAGTTAGGGCATAGACTAAAGAGGTATAATTCTTTACTCTATGGTTAGGGTACTGCTCCGGCAGTCGCCTGGTGTTGAGGAACCGGAAATGTTAATCAATGGAAAACTATTGATCAGAGCAGTCGGCCTCTAGAGTTTTTCTCCAGACATTGGCTGAATTCGACCTAGCTGTGTAGCTAGTGTCGAAAATCCTGCAACCGTCATGACTCGACCTTAACACCTCCCTGTCAGAAGCAGTGCAGGTAGATCAATTGATGCCTTGAGCCACCGAAACCGGTCCGAAATTTTCGAAAATGAGAAAGAAGTAATGCGAGTAAGTACGTGCTGGTGTAGCACCGTTAGATAATATTTATTTACTTCATTGATAAACGATTAACTATAAAGGAATAAGATGCTCTAAATTAGCAATTATATTCATAAGCATTTCAAATTCATTATTAAGAGTTCATACCAGAACTAAATAAAATAAAATGATGGAAATTAAAGGATAACATAGCTGAAAGGATACCAGAATTTGAAATTCTAAATACCGCATCTGAAATTGATGAAAAAGTATCCCGAATCAATAATATCATGACAAACAATATTAACTCTTTATCAGAAGTATCGATTGATTGATTGATTGATTTTTCGTGTTTCCGGGCGCGTCAACTGCTTCGGTCATTAGTCCCGTTAGTGTAATGCATGTTTTTTCTCGGGAGATGGCAGTGATCTTCCCCTCGCTAGATGGCGAGATCCGGCGCCGACCTACCGTCGGCTAGTTGGATTTCCCCGTAACCAGGACTCTCCCACCAGCGAGGCACCGCCCCAGCTGGGACAAGCTCTAAGATCCCGACCGGTCTCCCGGAATATGTGGTAGTGTAGTGCATGTGAGTGTAAGTGTGTGTGTAAGGGAAGAGGATAGGACAAGGAAGAGGAAGGAAAGATCGCGCGCGGCCCGTGACCCATTTGATAGGGTACTGCTCCGGCATTCGCCCAGTGTTGATCGGAGAAACCATGGAAAACTACCGATCAGAGCAGGCGGCCGCTAGAATTCTCCTTCTAGACAGCGACTGAATTCGACCTAGGTGAAAAGCTAGTATCGAAAATCCTGCCGCCGTGGGGAGTGGGAACCTAGGACCTCCCGGTCAGAGGCGCTGCAATGACATCAGTTGATGCACTGAGTTACCGCTCCCGGTCAGAAGCATCCACATCACTATTTCTAACTCAGCATAAGAAATAGTGGAAGATTATAAATCGATTAATACATAGCGGTGAAGTAGGATCTTTCCGCCTGGCGGCGCCCGTCATAGGACGACATTTGCAAGCCTCATGCATTTCAGAACTCATCATCAGTATAGTGTGTATACGAGTCCCAGAGCAGTACCGCGTTTAGGGAGCACGAGTGAGGGCTCGCAACCAATGAAACAGAAGACGTGCACAATCAGGATTATGAATTCAACGGAGATGTTCGAATCGAGGATATCGTTAAGAAAATGGATAGGTGTGCTACACCGATTGTTTTAAGGAGTCCAAGAAAAAAATGATTATTCTGGGAGGGGCAGTGCCCCTGGCGCCTCCCTGCCACAGCCACCTCTGTCAAATATAATGGTATTAAAACTGTTTTTAATTTTAACATGTTCTTTACATCTTTTTTTAGCAAATTGAAATGGATTATGATGAATGGATGATGTATAGTAAACATTGTTGCTGTTGTATGCCTTTTTCACCATAAAAACTATCCAAAAATGACTTATCCTCTAACCCTCAAATTGAGAATGCTAGATTCCAAAAATTCAGTTTCAGCTCAGAGCACCATCAGAACCTTAGCATATATTTGAAACCAAGCCGGTAAAATTCGGAAAGTTTCTTTTCAGCAAACAAAATTCGTCGCACATTATTATAAGGAACTTTGTCGCCAACGGCCAGGAGAAATTTGCGGAAACGACCGATCAAAGCACGGTCTCTAGAATTTTCATCAAGGCTGCGGTTCGCAGTTATGGCCTAAAGGCTAGTTGGTGTGTGTGCGTCTCTCTCTCTCCTTCCCTCTCTCTGTTTCTCTCTCCCCCTCCCTCTGTCTCTCTCTCCCTGTCTCTCTCTCCCTCTCTCTCCCTCTCTCTCCCTGTCTCTCTCTCCCTTTCTCTGCCTCTCTCCCTCTCTCTCCCTCCCTTTCCCCCTCTCTCCCTCCCTCTCTCTCACTCTCTGTCTTTCTGTCTCTCTCCCCTCTCTCTGTCTCTCTCCCTCTTTCTCTCTCCCCTCTCTCTCCCTCTCTCTCCCTCTCTCTCTCCCTCCCTCTCTCTCTCACACACACTCTCTCTTTCACACACATACACACACACTCTCTCTCCCTCTCTGCCGCCGGCAGAAAGACTCCCGCCCCCACGTTGGCACCGCGGCTTCCTTGCGGCCTGACATACGAAATTTAAATGGTCGTGTGTGACCATGGAAACAGTATTTTTCTACTATCTTTGAAAAGGCCACCAAAATGACCGATCACACGCCAGTACAACTTCCTATCTGAGGATGAATGAATTTAGATTCACCAAACATTGTATTATGTAATTTTCGACCACATTTTCATGGAAATGGATGAGGGATTTCACGATTGTGGAAAAAAAATTAATTTCTTTGCCTTGCTGCACAAATATAGCACACTTACGGCACAAAATTTGAAGAAAACAATACATACTTTCCTTCAAATGCACTTGAAAATCTGCAAACTTTCATTGGATGTCTTCCTCAAAACAACGCTTACGAAACAGAATGTTCGTTTATTCTTCGCAAATTATTATTGTATACATATGAACAACTGAGGCAGATTTCCGCAGGAAATAGTGTTCGAATTATTTAATAAGGAAAATGACATTTTTACGGACTCTTATAAATTGTTCTGCCTCGTTCTAACCATCTCCTCTACTGCAGCATTTTGTACGAGTTCTTTACGCTCTCCGAGTACACAGTTTAATTAAAAGCTTTTTGAGAAAATTTTGAAACTGATGTTGAGGCTTCACCTAAAGTACCTCCAAGTCCAAACATCAAAATATCCGTTTCCAACTCGCAGTCCTGATTTCGTTCTGATCAATCTGGAATATCAAAACTTTGGAAAAAATTGTCTAAATAGTTTAGGCATTAGCGCATGAGGACGGACAGGTGTACATACGCCTTTACGTCAATCATTTTTTCGGTATTAAGGATTCACAAATCATGAATTCTGACAACTGAACTTCTACACAACGTGTTACAGGAATTATTTTACAACATATAAGGAACAAGATTTATCTACTTTTTCGATATCAGGACACTACAATACGAAATTTTCTGTCATAAAAATCTCCAATTTCTGTCACAATATTACAATAATTTCTCTTTAATATGTGAGCACATAGAAAAAAATATAATATAACTTGATGGGCATTATAATGAGCACTATGTGAGAAAAATATAATATAACTTGATGGGCATTATAGTGAGCACTATGTGAGAAAAATATAATATAACTTGATGGGCAATATGTGAGCACGTAGAAAAAATATAATATAACTTGATGGGCATTAATCAGAAATTAGGGTTTTCAAATACGTTTTTTTATAGTTACTAAAGTGTATTCTTGTTGTGGGTAATTCCGTCAAAATACACGTGTTTCACCCACAGAGTGCAATGGTTCAATTTGTTGTGAGTAGTTGCTGATGACGCACCGAGTAGAACAAACGAATAATGGTTTGAATTTAGTTAATGTGGATTGTGGTCATTATGTGTACGTGATGTGAAGCTCAAGGGCAGTACATTTCATGCGCCACTTCAAATACCTATTATTTCATTCCGGCTAACATTAGGTACTATGATTGCCAACCGCCATTCGAAAAATGAAAACCGTACCAAAGAAAGTATGTGACCCCGGTGAACAGGTGGCAAGTAAATCTGGAATATCTATGTTGCCCGCTGTTGAAAATTGAAAGCAAGAACATAATCAATTATTCAGTTAGATTCGCTGTAATTAAATTTCATTTTAGGTGTTTTTACTTATTTTGATGCATTTTACATATTACGTCTTCTGTGATTTATGGACAGACTTTCCAGTCTCTGCCAAGTAGTATGCAGATGGAGACTTCGGCTTATGCAGCAACTGTGGACTTTACGTTAGTCAGCCAAGAAGACGTCCTCACTCGCAACTATAGGAAACAAATTCAAAAAGATCATAAAACAATCTGAAAAACATTGCAGGTGCGAAAATATAGATCATATCGCAACCACAGACAAATTACATAGCACCCCGTTACCAAATCGCTTCTATTCTACCGACCAATTGTAAATTAATACAAAATGTAGTGCTCATTATGGTCTCCACCACACATACGAACCTGATACTATATTGAAAAGTGAACAGTTCAGAATTTATTTCTGCCGCACAATTTTGACACATAAAACTGTGAATAATAGATAAGATATTGTAATAACTCTCAGGGAGCAAAACCTATGTTTCTTATTAAACTTTCTTATTGAACTTTCCAAAAGGAACTAGTAAAAGAACCTCCCATAAGAAAAATGAAAATTGTAGCGTTCTGGCATAAAATCAAAAAATAATGGAAGCAAGGCGTCGTATTCATTCTCCCAATCTTAAACTCTAGAAGGGCTCCTAGAAAACATTAAAGTACACATACCAACTACGGACCACCTCCATGACTTCTAAAGGGTCCACGATATCGAAATGAAGATTTACCGCGAACGATATCGACTTATTGGGCAAATAATACTTACTGACTTATTGGGCAAATAATATACCGTAGAGATATTGTCCAAAATATTTTTCGTTTTGGATAATTCAATCATCTTTCATTTTTTAAATGGAAATATATATTTTTTCACCTGCAGTAGATTATTATAAAAAGAGGAATATAATGACGTAACATTTGGTCATATTGAGTAAAAATATATTTCCGACACGTGAATTGAAATGGACAATAATTCCTTCTAACAGCCTTGTTTTTTATTACACTTGAATAAAAATAAGAAGTTAAGTAAATGTTACCATTAACCGGTATTCACAACCTTACTTACATGCTTGCAATTACAAAACTTACATGCTTTTAAAAGGGGTGAGAAATTCCCACTTGAGTCCTCAGTCTGAATTAATTCAACAATTATTTCCACAAATATGTGAAATGGATATTTTTATTCTGGTTTGATAAGTGGGGATTTAGGAAGTCAGAAATATGATAAGCTGGGATTTGAGAAAAGTTATGATAAACGTTAATGGCCAGATGTGTTTTGTATTGACAGTAAATTCCAGGTTGAAGTCGTTTTGGAGTTGGGTGTTGGCTATGTACCAAAGGACATTAAGAATTTAAGTTCTTGAGAATTGTTTTGCAGGACCAGTTTGTGCCTGTTCTTTTTGGCGGAATAAGTCCAGATTGGACTGGCGTACATCATAGGGGTCTTAAATTTGTTGTAAATTGCCAAGGCAGATTTATATTGGATGGGGCTGTTTCTATAAATTAATGGTCGTTATATAAGTTTTGTTTTAATTTGGGTCATTTTTACATTGATATTTTTTCCAATTTAGCTTTGAATCAAAGAAATCTTTGCGGGCTTGTTAGGGAGATATTACTTAAAAAACTACAACAACCAAGTACATATAAGTTGACTAACACCGTATGATTTAAAATCTTGACACTGACAATGCCCACAAACATCTAGGCGTTGAAGAATATGACATCTTAAACCACACGATGAAAAATAGAATTCGAAAGAAATATTACAGAAGACCAAGTCTTGTCCTGCACTCCGCACTAGACTCGAATAAAATTTCCGTAAGAGGTCGTTTGGTGGTCCCTATAGATTGGTGGATTAGAATGAGTCAGAAATTTCAATTACGGACGGGGGAAGCAGAAAACTCCTTACAATGTGTCGTGTCACCCATTCGCGAACTGATATAGTGCATCATCGTCTGAGAAAATGCGAAATATCCAGTGGATGCACATTCTGTAGATACCTAAACTGTTAGATTGCCGATAAAATTGTAAGAAAAGGAAGCAAATGCTATCCACATTATTCCTGCAATTCTCTCTTCATTGAGGATTGAGGAAAAGTTCCTGCATTTCATGCAAAATTACCCGAAACTTCTTCATATTTTCGAAAAATTGTATATGACCTTATTTTAAATATCTATCTTTGAAGACAAAATTTCATTCAGGAAAAAATATCTTATTAATTAAGACTTGATTGAGGTAATTATACTGAACGATAAAAATAACGGTTTATTTTTTGGTACTTTTATTACTTTTTTAAAGTTTGTTTACGAAAAGTACACTCCGGTATAATGTAACTCGTCATCAGTGTGGCCTATGGAACTATTTGGGTTGACCAAGCTTGATTTCCACACTTTTCAAAATTTGGTCCAGAAACCGTTCACAAATTGCAAGTATATAGCACTACAAATCTTATTCCTGTTTCACTTCTCTTATTTGTTATTTTGTCTTTCGTTTCCTGCGAATAAAAATCTTCTGCGCACCAATTCGTTGTTTGATTTATTTGCGGCAGGAACTGATCATGAACTGATCTCCTCCTGTGTTCAGCAGAGATCATGTCCTCGCAAGCCTCGCCAAGAAACGCCCAGAACCGCTATGAGTCGCGCTTTAAAAGCAGAATGTCCACACTGTTTATATTACCTCATTTCTCAGATGACCCGACTGGAACCGTTACCGGTTAATCAAATACAAGCCGGCTGCGACATGCTTAAAAAGTCAACTTCGGTGGAGTTCTCACAGCCAACTGGAGTCATGTGAATGGTAAATCCATAAAGTTAAAGGTCCGGTGTGGCGTATAAAATGTAAAAGTAAATAATGGGTCAAAAGGACAACCGACAGTAAAAGTTTCAAGCAGGTGATTACTTAGTGAAGTTCATTCACTGATAATACCTTGAAATATATTTATAATTAATACAAATTTGCACTGCACTATTAGCTCGTATTGATTTCTCTCTCCCTTTCCTCTACTCTCCCTCACCTCTTCACAACATTTTCATATTCATACCGTGCTAGATACCAGTGGCGTAGCCTAAGTTGGTGTCACTCGGGGCAAAAGCAATGGTGTCACCCCTCCTTAATTTATAAATGAATAGTTTACACATTATTTAATAAAAATAAAAAATATATTTAATAAAAATATATTTGCACGATATTAAAGATAATTTGTAGATTATTTTATCAAATGTATATATGTATATATACATATATAATTTTTAAATAAATCATTAACATTATAATTCGAACTACAACAATTTCTAATTGGTGTCACCCCTGCAATGGTGTCACCCGAGACTCAGTGCCCCCCCCCCCCCTGACCCCCCTAGCTACGCCACTGCTGGATACGAGACTTGAGTTAACCCTGCACGAAAGGCTCTTAAGTATTCCATACTATCCATTATGTGTGGTCATATTTGTATGAATTTTTAAAATAAGCCTATATTTCATTTTAATAAAAGATCCAAAATTGAAATTATGGCGTAAGTGTAGAGGAGATTGGGGAAGGTTGGCACTAGCGGGTAGTTATTTTTCTCTTCACAACTCCGCTTACGACAAATTTGATTGTGTCTGAAGAAACTACATCTACAAGTATGAGGTTATCTTATGATATTTTTTAATTGTAAATGTTCTCCTGTCGAACATTCGGAGTCCTTCAAAATCATGTAAGCAAGATGTGCCATCTAATTCCACTCGCGGGGTTGCTTGGCGCAGGCCTACGGGCAGGTTGGCATTACCCTGAGGTGTTAACTACGTTCGTGGAAGCGGAAAGTAACAAACGAATAACTTTTCAATGATTCACTTGAACGAATAACTCCCAACAAGTTTATTGCAGTTTGCTCATACAGTATGGCAAATTGAGGAATCTCGGTAGTTGCAAAATTAAGTAATTAAAATTATTTTTTCGTACCTCTTTCTAATAAAAATGATTTTTCTTTCCTTTTTTGGAATACTGAGTAGGGAATGTCATTTCGTTTTTAAAACTTTACGTCAAGAAGAACTTAAACTTACGTTTGAAGATGAACAGGAGAAACGTTATACCTTTAAGCTGCAAACAAAGAAAATTAAATCTTTAAAAGGAATAATTCAATAATAACATTTATAGAAAACTTAGTGCCCTTTCATGCCCATTACCAGGGCCCGGCAATGGGTTTTTGTGTCGAAAATTCACCGTTTCCCGGCTCACGATTTCAATACTTGCTCTTCTTACGTTAATAAGTGTGAGAAAGTAAAAAGGTAGTTTCTGAAAGCCAGTACATACGTTGCACGTGTTGGAAACTGCGTGCCATGTAGCTGCGGTCACTCGTAAATTCTTAAAATTTAAAGGAGCATTTATCAAACACATAATTTGCATTGTGTTACATTCTTTCTAAAGTATTTCTTTATAAATATTCACTGAAACGAAAATGAGATTCACTACAAAGTAATAACTGACTTTATGAAAGAAAATAGTCAACATTCATAGCTCATGAAAACAACCAACTTAGAAAAGAATATTTCCTTAGTTAAACGTTAATTTTTAATCATAAATATATAATAAATATAATAATAATAATAATAATAATAATAATAATAATAATAATAATAATAATAATAATAATAATAATAATAATAATAATAATACAAATCATTCTCTCCCCCCACTTTAAAAGAAGGAAGTCTTTCCTCTTATACTAAGAAAAACTCATTGACCAGGTAAACTGCGAATGAGGCTCAACCACAAACTAAACGCCAATCTTTCTTAAATACTTGTGACGACCAAGGTGCTACCAGACACTTACCAATTCACTTCGTTGTCTGCCAAGAAAAAGGTAGGTACTGCATTTTCCATTTCCCATGATTAGGCATTCGAAGGAGTGATGTTTATGCCACGAAAAAAATGTCCTTGATATTACGTAGACCAGACAGTTTTTGCATACCTCAATTATACAGTAATTAGTAAGAAATTTGTATCCCACACGCAGTTGTTTTTACTTTCTCAGTGAATCTTGAGTAGCGATTCTTCGTCAGAGAAACTGGGACAGTGATATCAAAACAAGTGTAAACATATTTTTGTCATACACAGTAAATTACTGAATCTAGCACGTTATGTTGTCAGAATCGATAGTATGTGGCTCTTTGATATCGACACATTGATTTACGACAAATATTGATCGCCATTCTACATACCTACGTAGTAAACAGAAAGTATTGTAATGCTGCAGCGGAAAGAAACGATTTTTCGTTATAAAACTTGTATTGTGGGGCTCTGATACCAAGAAAGTGAATAAATCTTGTTCCAAAATGTGTAGCCAATTACTTCCTCTAACAAGGTCTAAAGTCAGAATTCACGTCTTTTGGTTCCATGATACTGAAAAATTCGTTTACGGCAAAATGTCTGTCTGACTGTCCGTCCGTTATGACATTTGTCCGACTCGTCGGTTCGTATGTGTTCAACGCTAGCGTCGAAACAGTTCGGACGATTTTCTCCAAAAATGTCATCCCCAATCGATCTAATCAAACTCGAGGTACTACGAGGGCAGGGGAAAATCTTCCAAAGACACTGCGGAGACCGCACTCCGCAGCGTGTAGGATTCACATCTTGCCTGTGCCTACCCACTAAAACCCCTCCCATTCTTCCGATTCCGTTCCCGCGGAACCGCCGTCAGGTATGGTGGCATCACGGGAAGGGCAAATTGGCTTATCGTTCTATGCCAACTGATGTCACGGGTTGCTCTTTGGAAATCGTTCTTCTACCCGAAGTTTCTTCAAAACTTTTGCGGCATAGGTGGCTACCGCACTCCAATTCTCTCGGGACACCAACATCCTAGTGATGATGGTATCAGGAGTCACTACCTGTAGGAGGAATGGATGGAGTTCTTTCCTTTTCCTCAACTAAGCGTGGACAGTGAAAGAACACGTGCTCCATATCTTCAACCAATGGATCAGAGGTCGGACCAGAGGAGTCATCGTCCAACCGGAAACGGAGTTAGTATGCACGGTAGCATCCATGCCCGGCCCCGTTAACAACTGGGTCAAATAATGATTCATATCTCCGTGTTTCCTTTGGGTCCACTTCGTTATGTCAGGAATAAGACGTAATGTCCATCTAGCAGTGGAGGATAGAATCCATCGCCGTTGCCACTGAGCTGGTGTGTCCCTCTCTTCCTTCATGATTACGCTCATTTAAGTAGGTCCCTCTCGCTGACGTCTGTGGAGTCTGGCCCTTTCTTGTGCCATACGGTCTACAGGGGGCATGTCGACTATCACACACAGCGTCAGACGAAACCGTGCGAAACGCGGTGTAGTGCATATAAACGTAGTGTAGGGTGTGTGTGTAAGTAAGTAAGTAAGTAAGTAAAAGGGTGATGATAGGACAAGGAAAAGGAAGGAAAGATCGCGCGCGATCCTTGGCTAGTTTGTTAGGGAAATGCCCCGGAATTTGTCTGATGTTGATAGGAGAAGCCCTGCCGATCAGAAGAGTCGCTCGCTAGAACTCTCCTCCAGACAGCGACTGAATTAGACCTAGCTATGTAACTACTGTCGAAAATGAGCCACCAATGGAACTCGAACCCTAGGACCTCCCGGTCAGAGGCACTGCAGTGACATCATTATTGATGCCATGAGCCACCTAAGTCGGTATAATTTTTCGAAAATATTAGTATTTTTTGGGAACTCTTGCGTGAAATCTATGCATTTTTTACACAATTATTTTGTCAAAAACGACTCCAAATGTTTTCTTTAAACATTCTCCTCGTATGTATCAAAGAACGTTGAAAATTTTAGTGCTAGTCCCGTTTCCGCCATACTTTCTGTATTTTCGAAAATTACGGTAAGTTTACATTGCAAAACTACAATAACAAAGATAGATATTCGTCATGTACAATTTCTTGAAAAAACTATTTATTTTCGAGAAATTTCTGTTTGAAGTTAACACAAAAGCCATTGACCACAAAAAAACAAACCATGAAAAAATTTCTCTTCCCCCCCCAAAAAAAACGCTTCAAATTTTCCTATCCGTTCTACATTTTTTTTCACGGATAGAATTAGGGAAGCTGAAAGAATGGCGCAGGTCTCATTTTCGTTGAACTCACTGAAAATTGCAAAAGTTGGAAATAATGTCAGAAATAATTAATTGTTTTAGCACCACTAGTTTCGACTTAATGTTACTCTTAAAACCACGAAAAGATGTTCCTGGGTTATGGTGATGTTTTACCTACAAGTAAGATTGGCAATTGCTTAAGGGCCCCCATCTATATAAGTGCTCGGGTCCCGAAAAAATCATGAAATATTTTGTAAAAATATCATAATATATCTGTAAAATAATTGTTAATCAAATAGTCTTCTTCTTGCGAGTATTTTAGAGCTCTTGCGGCCTCTTATTGCATCCAAATCTCCATACCCCTATATCACTCGTCATTCTCTTCTAGACATCTTCTTTGCATATCTTAAAAAACCTGATTCTGCCATTCCTCTCTGGGTCTACGTCTTTTCCTTCCGTCTAATGGAAACCACTCACAAACCTTTCTGGGCCATCTGCCACGATCAAACAAACCTTTCTGGGCAATCTCCCACGATCAAGCGTTTTCACGTGACCAAACCATTTCAGCCTTCGTGTTTCCAATTCATCAATTATTGATTTTTGAACCTGCATTCGCTTAATAATGTCTTCATTTCTAATATGTTCCATTTCAGAAAGTTCACATCTTCTTCTCAAAATATCCATTTGTTGACTCATTAATTTTTATTTCTTCGTTAATTGCCATGTTTCTGAGTCACATAGTGTTATAATTTGCATGATCAAAAAGACTTTTCTTAGTAGACTTGGATATTTCTTTTCATCAGAGCAGCAATTTAACTTTCTAATAGCTTGACGTCCTTGTGTAATTTGTGGAACAATATCTTTTCTGGAATTTCCTCCTTCACGTATAATTCCTAGCAAATAAATATAAGGTGAGTCTCTTTATTCCTTGCTAATCTCTTTTCTAGTATCAGCTTTATTGTAAATATGTTATCGATACAACTTCTACCAGCTGTAAACACATTTTGCTACTCTTTTGTATTAAACTCCCTCTCAATTCTCTGTTTTAAAATTCGCCCATACAATCTTACTGTAGATGAACATACACGTAATACCTCTATAATTTTTACACTTTTAATTTTTACACATTTAATTTTGGTCCTTTTTGGTGAATTGATGTTTATGAAAGCTTGCTTCCATCCCCTAGGTAACTTTTCTCCTCTCAAATACTTAACTTTTAAAATTATTTGTAATATTTCTAATTCACTGGTTGTAGAATTTATCAATAGTTCTACAGGGATACCTCCAGGGCCGGGAGATTTACCATCTTTTTATGGAGTTCACTCATTTAAACTTATTACTTATGTGTCAAGGGCAGGTGTAATATCCAATTTTCTGTTAATTTCTTTCTGCGCTTCCTTGAATTCGTGTCTGTTCTCTTCAAACCTTTCTGTAATATTAATAGTAATATTTAACCCATTCGCCCATTTTTACTTTCTCGCTACGAAGAAGAGAGAAAATGATGTAATGCTGCGCGAAAATACGGCGAATTTTCGGCAGAAAAACTCTTATTACAGCGACCTGGTAACAAAAAAGTGGATAAATCCAGTTACTAAATTTAAAAAAAAATCCTCTAACACGTGGTTTAGCCAAAATCCATGTTTTGTGGGTCCTTGCTGCCGAAAACTCGAATGACGGCAAAACGTCTGTCTGTCCGTCTATGAAGAACACTAGCGGCTTAACCGTTCAGCCGATTTTACAAAAAATGCCCACTCGATCTGGCTGATGTCGTGGCTTCTTGAATTTAAAACCGATATTTTAATTTTGAGGGATACTTTACATGAAAACCCTGGGACATTTTTAAAATAAAAAAAATGGCTCCATCATTTTTGATTAAATTTTGTTGTTGCGTAGTGTGAAGGTCGTTGAAGAGAACGGTGCAGGTCTCATGTTCGTTGAAAACTCTGATTTTTCGAAAATTGCATGCAAATTCAAAGTTATTTCGGCGTCCTCCTACAACTACCATTACGAAGATAGAGATTTTCCCTCAATGAACACTGTTCGTCAAAGATAGATTTTGAAATAAGGTTATATACAATTTATCGAAAATTTGAGTAATTCTCGCATAATTTCGCACCAATATTCTAGTCCACTTTTTTACATTTTTTTTTTATTCTACCATTCATGTTTTGATTTCTTTGCCAGTTTTTTCACCTCTCTATTCAAACTGGCGTATTCATTCTTGTTGTCCAGATTTTGTATCGCCAGAAATTTTTCATAACATCTTTTGTCTTTTATCTTAGTTTCTGCTTCATTATTCCACCAATATGGCCTATGGTTTTCATTATTCTCTCACCCCAAAGCTGCAGGAGCTGCTTCATGTAGTGCTGCTTTTAGTTCTTCGTACAATCATATTATCAGTTGCCCCGTCAGGGTGTACTCTTAATTTATTTGCCAAGCTTAACTGATATAGAAATTTGATGGAATTGCCTTTTAATAGTTTCAACTGTTATTTTTAGTAAGTTATTCTTTCGGCCTCCTTTTTTGTTATGATTATTGTTTTCCGGCACTCTCTTTCTAAAGGAAAAACTCACTGTACCCTTCGGCAAGTAGTGATCAGAGCCACATTCTGCAGCTCTGAAAACTCTTGCATGCAATGTTTTAATGCATGTCTGTCGCATAATTACACAGTCAATTATTGATTTCTGGTCCTTTGTAGGTTCCATCCAGGTATATTTGTGAATATTTTGAAGTTTAAAGAAACCATTCATTATCTTCATATCATAGATGTTACATATCTCAAACCATCTTTTTCCATTTTCATTTACGAAATCTCCAAAAGCACCTACCATTTTGTCCTTTATTTTTCTCCCTATTCTAGGGCGTTCATATTCCCTATTACTATTATTTCTTTCCTGTTAATTATTGAGTCAAGAAGAGTTGTGAGTTTCTTTTCAAAGTTGTCTTTCAGGTTCTTGTTGGAATCATCAGTTGGTCCATAAACGGCAATACCATAGCACATCCCATTAATTGGTATTCCAACTTCATATTTCTTTCACTTATATCTTCTCAGTTTTAACGCTTCTTCTCTATTTTTATTTATTGTAATTGAGATGCCCGTTTTTGCTCTTTTATCTTTGGATACTCCACTATAGAAATGCAAGAAGTTTCCTCTAATTTCATTTCTTTGCCCCTTTTTCTTAGTTTCAGAGAGAATAGCAACGTCAATTTTAAACTTCTCCAATTGAACAAACACTTCTTCTTTAATATTTAGGCCCTACACATTCGATGTAACAAAATTCAAAGTCCTTTTTCTCGCACAATTTCGTTTCCATAACTGACCTATCTGAGGTTAAGTGTTGAGATGTTATGCATTTTAAAATTTTTACTCGTATTGGGGAGCAAGCCTAATGTCCAAACTCCCAACCTGAAGGGGCAGAGGTTTTGTTATCGAGCTTCCCGTGCCCTAGAGGGGTTGTCTTCTCTGCGATTATCGAGGCTCCTCTCCCCGTTCAAAGGCCTACCTAATACAAGCTAAAGAATGAAAGAAGGAAAGACTCCCAAGCCCTCGAAACCTAATAGCGTCGGGGTCGGGGAAAAAATTGGCCAATAAAGACCTAATAGAAAAGTTAACAAATGGGTGGCGTAAGTAGATAAAAGATGTCACACCTGAAGAAAGGGTACCACAGTAAATCTACCTTACCCCAGTAGACTATCTCTATGGAGGATCGAATAAGACATGGGGTGCCGAGGTCATGGAATTGGGAATAGGATTAAGATAGACTTAATAAGACGTTGTTTGACACGTTAGTCTGGCTTCGTCATTTCAGCCTGTCCGGTATGGGTGACCCTACCTGTAGGCAGGCCTAAAATAGCATGCTACTGCCGGCATAGCCTTCTTCATAATTGAAATACGCAAGCCTCCCCGCCCGCACGGACAGTGCTAAAACAAGGTGATGTCCCAAAGGAAGAGAATCAAATAGTATACTATGATAAAAGTTTGTATTTACAAAATTAAAATAATATTTTTTAATATTTGATAAATGTTACAATACTCTAATATTAAGTCACATTAATTTTTGGAACTGAATTTATAAATTATTGGAATTTTTCCAGAAGAGGATCCCCAGTACGATTTTATATTTGGGGGGCCCACAGTACCCAAATCCGCCCCTGCCTGAGCTAATACATAGACGTTTACCCACATTCAGGTTTCTCACTAGTTAGAGCCATAGAAACCGAGCTCCTCCACGACATATCACATGAAACACAAAGGGCAAACATTGGCACTGAATTCGGGATTAGAACTCACGACGTTTCGACCACAAGGGTTCAGTCAGCATTTGCACTAATCATCTCGGTCAGCCGGTCCGGTTGCATTATCTTAAACTCACCAACAACGACAATCAGGACCCGGGATGAACAGGGTTATGCGCGTCAGTCTTGCTATACTTATCGTTCGTTATTCCTTATATCGTGGTATTTACGAGCGATTAATTCGGCGTGTATATGCCAACTGTGACATAACCGAACTGTGTTCCATGCTGAAATCAATGGCGCAACTACAAATGAACTGGACTGAGACCACAACCAAATAAGGAGACCAAACTAAAATTAATATAATCGAACCTGAGTGCCTTTACGAGGCTGAAACAGTTATTTTAAACAAGAAGTACATTGAAGGAATTAAAAGTAAAGTCGTGAGAAAACATGTAGGTTCAAAATACCTGTCGAAGGAACTTATTAGTAGACTAACAAAAGAATGTTCTGCCGTCACATGTCGCAACCAACCTTCATTTTTTTGTGATAGGATCATATTTGGTTCATATGCAGTTTTCGCTGCCGAAAGAAAAAGGAAGTTAATCAATAATAATGCTACAGCACTTAATTTTTCGTGTCAGTTGTAACGCTTACGTAATATTATAATACAAGTATACCTGTGCGAGAACTCTCGCATGTTGAATCCCACCCCCTTCCCTAACCTTCCTTTTCCACATTAAGCCGATAATATATCTTTTTCTTCAAGGCCCTCTTATCATCCGTCCTTTGTTCTATATGCCTCATTGAATTTGTATTAACTGAAAGTATTTTAACACAACAGTTCAATACACCGTTGACAATACAAACTATTCTTGTTTAACTTTATTACCGAACAAAGAGGTACTCCCGTTCAATTCAATCACATAGAATATCAAATAATTCATTTAACTTCACATACAGTTGCAGATTCTGCTCGTCTTTGAACAGGTGGGATAGAATCGAGCCGAACCAGCAAAAATACAATAGAATGTTCAAGAATCCTGTATATTACGGCGTGAGAGACGTTTCTTTGATGACGTCGTCCTCAAAATGCCAGGTTTTAGGGCTCTAGAACGCTTCGTTTTAGAGTTATATAAATATATGGATTTCAACAATGTTGCCGAGTGATTCGACGTTGCATTTGACATGAATATTTAGATGCGGTTTCTTTTCAAGAAATTATTCATATTTTTAAAGTTAAAGTGCAATTCGTCACGTCTCTGTAAAATTCTCTTTCTTTAGAGACCTCATTTATAAAGATTGGTTGCGTGTAAGAGCCGCAAAACTCATCTATACTACTTAAATAAAATAGAGTATTACCTGAACTAGTGCAAGAATTTCGTTCATTTCCACTCGATTGCATGTTTTCGAGGCCTGCAATGGCTTACTTCATTTAGGGATCGCAACATTGAGCAAACATCTCTTGAGTGTTTCCAACCTGCAAAAATGTTTGCCCTAACTGGGATTCGAACATTTGTATTCGAACTCGGTTCAACGAACTAACCACTACTTTACGAACGTTCGACATTTCCGAGGTTCCTGCACATTAAAAAAAATCATATTTTTAATTTTTTAATTCAAAAAGTTTTAATGAAAATGGCACTTATCATATAGAATTCAGTGGATTTACAAAAAGTCTCAACAATGGTCTTAATAAAAAGTTTCAAAAGAAATTTTAGCCATTTTTTAAGAAAACCTTTTTTCACATTTGGAGAAAATTAACTCAATTTGTCTCAAAATTACGCGAAGACTATTTTGAAAAAAAATGTAGAGTTCCCTCTAATCGTATAAAAATCATAAAAAACGTGAGCTATTGTTGAGTAAATTTTGAAAATGTCCTCCGGCCTTCATGTAAAGTACACCTAAAAATCAAAACATGTTTAAAAATCGCAGAGGTCGATTTCGGCCTCATGGATCAGGTACTTTCCAGAGCATGGTTGAGGCATTATTCTTGTTCACAAACACATTTCGAAAACAGTTCATTTTCGCTATCAGGGTCGGCGGAAACGTATTTCCTTCAAAATCTCGACATCGATTTTTTTGCAATTTTACGTAACGTCCTCTAAACTAGGTAAACGAGAAAGTAAAAATAAACGAAATGTGCAAGTTTCCGTGTACTTTGGCGGTTGAAACTTCAGTTGTACAGATGGGCACAGATCGGTCGCACAGACAAACTAGAGATGCTACAGCAGCGCGTACTTTCTCTCATTATTGAGAAGGGTACGTGACATAATGTTGCAATTTCCCACCTACTAACACTTCAGACATCACTTGAAAAGTCCAAAGAAATTCGAACGAAATGGATATCTGCAGAGCTTCATCTGCCTGTAGTGCATACCTGCAATTATTTCATCAGTCAGAATCGGTAGTTATTTCATACTTTTACAAAAGAAATGAACATGAATAAATCTCAACTGTTACAATATTTGCAGCACATTATACAGACAAGCAAGGATAATTTCACATAAAAATCAAACATCCAGAACTGAAAACCATTCTTATGACTGCATAAATACAAGGATTTAAATAGTGTAACTAGAACACAATAGATTCATTTATACAAAATTAACTCTGCGAAAGAAATATATCACAAATTGAACATCTGAGCATTGTTTCACTGTGTGCAGATTGTGGAAAACATTCCAGCAATACAGAAGGTAACAACGGTGTCTTTACGCGAAGTCCATCTTATGAATTTATTCGTTGTTATGTGTATATATTATTCTTCCAGAATATATTATAGTTAAATGTACCATCTTATTGGACGTGGAGGAATTGTAATGAAGTTATTGTATTAAAGTTAAATAAAGAATTGTATTAAAGTTAAATAAAGAAAGCTTCTATATCGTTCCATCGATCTCGACCAACCCACAATGAGAAGAATTCTAAGAATTTCAAACTGCGGTAACGCGGCGTAGACAAGCTGACAGCTCGTCAAACTCAACGCTGCAAATTCGAATTTGCTTGGTTGAAAATTTGTAAAATCATCCTAAACTACTTATATTTTATAAATATTGCACACAATCTTTTTCAAAAGAGCTGATTTTTTGGAACAGGTTTCTTTTCTGACAAAAATCTCTATCTTGAATATTGTAATTTGGCAATGTAAATTTTGTGTTTGCTGTTTTCGAAAATACAGAGTTCGCCACAAAATAACCATTATTTCGGTATTCAATCAGAGTGGTATTTCTATGCATCGTTCCGTGGAAAGAGTACTTCTTTAGGAAGTACCTGAATTCAGTAAGAGAAATGCTACGAAAGAAAGTGACGTGCGGAGAAGAACTGGTCCGTTATTATAAAATGATTGATAATGATCTTCCTTGATCCCATGGATGTCCCAGCTTGTAATTTGGTAGGCACATATTTCATACAATTAACGAAATACATATTTTCCAAAAAAATAAAATAAAATGTGTTTTTCGCAATTCCAATTTTACTTTTTCGCTACTGCTTACGCACTGAAGAGATAGTATTGAATTAATGAGGTAAAATTCGGCGAATTTTCGGCAGAAAAAACTTATTGCTGGGCACTTATAGCGAAAAAGTGCACAATAGTCCAGTCAACTGGTGCTCAAAAGGGTCCGATCCAGGAAAAAATTCCGTAAGTTTGTTCTCAACGGTTCTATATGTTTTCAAGGGTTGTGAATTCAAATTTGATGTTTGCCACCTCAAAAAATGTCGGCTTCACAGAGAAAATGGCAAAACACTAAAAATTTCACCCTGCTTTTAGTTTTTCGCTTATATCTTCAAAACTATGCATTTTAACGAAATAATTATTATTTTAAAAACTAAAATAGATACAATTTTCTATCAATGCATACTTTAACTTTAAATTACTGAAAGCTGTTTAGGTGCCAGAGCGCGCTGAATAACGGTTATTTTTGGGGCCTCTGGCCAAAGCGGGAGAATAGCTCTTTCCACCAACCTATCTCGCGGTGGCGCTCTAGTTTCAGTTTATCATGGTTGGAAACAACTTTTGTGAACAAATAATTGGCATTGTTAAATAATTAACACTCTGAGACAATCGGTAGGAACGGATTTGCTTGCGCGGATTATCTGCAAATCCTTGAAGCACACAACATAAAGTACACGTACTTCAAATTAGTGTCTTCCTACAATTACAATTTTGAAGACAAACATTTTTTACTTCAAATAGATTGTTTCTTCATAATTAGTTCCTTCATTAGCGTCATGCACATTAAAAAAATTAGAACTTTTCGGGCAATTTTGAGTGAAATGTGAGCAATATTAAAAAATATCAAAAGCCAGAATTTCTCAAAAACGGCTCCAAACCTTTTCTATAAACTTTTGGTAGGGATCATGCTGAATACACTATATAAGATGACATAAACGCAATTTTGATGCATCTTCTGTTGTTTTTTTTACAATTACACAAATGTATTCTTTTGCAATCTTCCACGTCGTTAATATTTACATTAACGACGTTATTTCATTTTTAAAAATATGTGCTTCAAATAATGTCTTATCGTTTCTCAAAAACTCACAATTTTTGTGTAAATGAATTCGACGTTCCGCATTTTCAGAAACACTCAAACGGCATTTTCTCGACAATTGCTCCAATTTTTTCTTTCAAATATTTGAAGAGATGCTGCTGAATAGACTAAACAACATGAAATAAATTCCACTTTGATGTATCCTTCTGTTATTTTTTTTTAAATTACACGAATACAATTTTTTTGGAATATCTTTTACGCCGTGAATATTTACATTACTAGCGAAATATATACATTATTGGATTTATGAGTATAAGTGCTTCCAATGATTTTCAATAAAGTTTTCTGTGTAAAAAAAGCTTCAAATTTCCCTTTTACAGTAACGCTAAAATGGCATTTCAAAAAAAAAAAAAAAAAAAAAAACGGTTCCAAATTCTACATCGAAAATTTCCATGTAAGGCAAGGTTTTACTCTTCTATAATGTTCTTAAAGTCATGTTTCAGTTCTACCATTAGGAAATCGAGAAATTGAGATGTGAAACTACTGGTGCATCCTTTAATGCATTATTTCTAAATTTGCAATTTTCGAAAATTCAGAGACTTCAACAAAAGTGAGTCACTTCCGCCTTCCATTCGAGAATAAAACTTCATCGTTTAAGATAAACTTTATTATTTTTATAAATATGAGTAGAATTCAAATTCAACAACTGAAAGGAGCTTTTATTTTTGTTTCAAGGAGGTACATTCACTGGCAGAATCTGACGAAAATAAACTATCCTCGTTATCTTTTTCTTTATCTATATTTAAAGTATTACTTTTTTAAATACACCTATTTTATGTATTTAAATACATCTCCAAAAAACTCAAAAATACAGTTTTTCAAATACAACATATATTTGAAATACATATTTCAAATACAAGTATTTAAATACTGCCCAACCAAAATATCAATTTGCAACAGGACAGTTGACCAAGAAAAGAAACCTAAAAAGATTGGAACTACATGCTCCAAAGAAAGAAAAAATTCCAAATCTGAAAGAATAAAAGCAATATGAGTACAGAGGCAAAGTACTTAGTACATTAACAATAATAACCGGTAATAGCGGTAGCTCAGTGCATCAACTGATGTCACTGCAGCGCTTCTGTCCGGGATAACCTAGGTTCGAGTCCTGATGGCGGCAGGATTTTCGACACTAGCTTTTCAGCTAGGTCGAATTCAGTAGCTGTCTGGAGGAGAATTCTAGCGGCCGCCTGCTCTTAACGGTAGTTCTCCGTGGTTTCTCCGATCAACGCCAGGCGAATGCCGGAACAGTACTCTACCAAACGGGCCACGGACCGCGCGCGATCTGTCCTTCCTCTTCCTTGTCCTATCCTCTCCTCTTACACACACACTTACACTAACATGCACCACACTACCACATATTCCGGGAGAACGGTCGGGAGCTTAGAGCTTGTCCCGACTGGGGCGGTGCCCCGCTGGTGGGAGAGTCCTGGTTAGGGGGAAACCCCACTAGCCGACGGTAGGTCGGTGCCGGATCTCGCCATCCAGCGGGGGAAGATCACCGCAATCTCCCGAGAAAAAAACATGCACTTCACTAACGGGACTAATGACCGAAGCAGTTGACGCGCCCGGAAACACGAAAAAATCAATCAATCAACTAACAAAAATACATCTACATCATTCTTTTTATGGTTCAATAGGAGCTAGACATGTTACCTGTTCTTATTTGCTACAAAATCTACTTATATATTGTCGTACTTGTAGTGCAAAACAATAATTAGTTTGATTAATTAATCGACATTAGGTACATACACTTTTCTTATGTATACATTTATAATATTCATTTACTTCTTTTCCAAATACAGCTTTCATGGTAGTGTGCTAATTTATTACTTTCCCGCTCTTACTTCCTAATCGTGCGTCGGAAAACGGCGAAATTTCTACAGAAAAACTATTATTGTCGTGTCCTGATAACGAAAAAGTGAATAAATATTGTTCTCATGTATAGTAAATTACTTCCCCTACACCAATACATTTTCGGCGTCTTCCTACAACAATATTGAAGATAAGAGAGTTTTGTTCCTGAATAAAATCTGTTCTTCAAAGAAGAAATAACGTCACGAACAAATTTTCGAAAATATGAGATTTCGCGCAATTGTGGGTGGAATGTAGGAAATTTTAAAACTATTATTTTCTCAAAACGGGTCCCAAATGTTTAATTTAAATTTTCTCTTCGTATGTATCAAAGGACGGTAAAAAATTGTGCTAGCTTCATTTCCGGCAACCTTTTTTTCGAAAATTCCAAACAAGCAAACATTTCAAAACTACAAAGTGGATTTTTGCCTTAAACAAAATCTGTTCTAAAAATGAGCTTTATAGAAAAGGTTATATACATTTTTTTGTTTTGAAAAACGAGTGGATTTCCCAATGAATTTGTACTTGAAATTAATACAATTTATAAAAAAACACGTTTTAAAAAAAACGCTCCAACTTTGTTTTTTTAACTCCCCCACATACAGAATGGTTAAAAGAATGGCTGCGGTGTAATTTTCGATGAACTCTGAATTGTCGAAATTTGCAATTTTAGAAGTAATGTGAGAAAGTATGTATTGCGTATGTATGTATTGTAATACCATTAACGCTATTACAAAAAATTCTAACTTCCACAAAGATCTCTGTTATGATATAAATCTTTTTGTAATTCAAATTCTAAATATGTTTTTTTAAAGAGCGAACTTCAATGTGGTCAAGTTCATGAGGTACTAACACTTTACAATATTAAGTTTTACTTTCTGGCTCTAATTTTTAAGAGAAAGTCATCGTGCGACGGAAATCGGTGTTTTTTCAACAGAAAAACTCTTTGGTCGGGCCTTGGTAACGAAATGGACAAATCTTTTTGCTATATGCAGTAAACTACTTTATCTAACACAGTGGTGCAAAAATGTAGTTTTGCATGATGTGTAATTCTAAATGCTATGGAAACTTCTTAGGTGTAGCATATATCAGAAAGGGAACAACAGAACTAAACCATTATTTTTTACTAACTAAAATAGTCTTGGAAAATGTACACAGCTGGTATTTAATATAAATAAATTATATGAGAAATAAAAATCTTTAGTATCTCTTGGGAAATAAAATAAAATTTAAAGTTTAAAATATCTCATACTTTGTGATGACTGAGTCTTGATTTTCAGTTTTCCTTGATCCAGACGGTCACAAAAAAATACATCTTGAATTCAACTTTGGCTTCATCCCTACTTCAGAAATTGTTCCCTTAATGTGATCAATAGCAGTCTATATAGAATTTACTGCAGACTAATCAGATTTGTGCTAAAGATTGTTTAAATTCTTCAACATTTTAGTACAAACTCCTTACACTGACTTTAATGACTTATTTTCCTGAACTAACAATGGTCAGTTGGCTGCCCTTTATTTATTTATTAATTAATTTCTTCAGCAAAATTACTTCAAACACTGTCAAATGAGTAAGATTTGGACATGAAATTTACTTCATGAATTACTTATTTTTAAATCACGAATATATTAAAAGACTTGATTACAGTCAATGAGAAATTATAGATCTTCCTTTTGCACTCTTAGTAAGGAGCAATATTGTTCCAATGAAGAAGCTCAATAACTAAGCAAATTATGAATTTTCACAGACAAATCTATGTTATAAATGTGGCCACAGCATTTATTTAGAAGGAATCATATTTTGATCCCCTGTTCAAAGTAAAATTCTTATCTTACCCCTAAAGTAGTCAGCAGCATATTATTAAATAGAGTTAGCAGTTGAAAGCAACTCTGACTCATAGTTGACTTTTCACAGTAATTGGTACAATATTCAGTATATGAGTATTTTAATAATTGTTGATCAGTTCTTCTGTAGGATGGATATATTCTATCAAAGGACAAATTTAGGAACATTTCACATGAATGTCCAAAGGTCAGAGGCAATAAGTAGTGGATTCACTGCAAAACATCAGTAACAGTACCACATTAAAAACATTACCTCTACGAGATATTAGCGATCGGAGAAAGAGGGCAACTTTTACTTGTATATTAAATAAATTTTCATCGTTATATGCAATATATATTAAAAGATAAGGAGAATGAAAGTATCATTGCCCCAATAGATAAATTTGCTAAAAATGCAAAGGAAACCAGCCAGGGATTTCTAAAAATACATATTGAGTTTAGCCAAAGTTAATTCTGAAAAATTGATTCTTCCATTTTTTTTTTCACAGGGTGTTTTAACACAATGAACTATCTAATTACACCGATCAACAAAGTTTTTTTGATTTCAAAAGCAAATATATCAAGGATATGACCAGGGAAGGCAGGAATAGAATATTTTGTTAATCACCAGTTATGGAATTTGATGTACCTGAAGGTCTGGGATAACTATACAGACGTCACAAAACATTTCTTGAGGAATTGGAATCTAGTACTATTGAAAAACCATACACTACCATGAGATGGATTCAGTTTCCCTTTGAATCATTTTTCTGTACTCCCACTTGGGTTATTCTCCAGACAATTACAATATCAGTGATGAACGTAATATTATAATCCAGACAATTACAATATCAGTCCATCAAGTCATTTTGACAATTAAAAAGCATTACCTGGGAAGCTGTATACAGGTATGTAAGCAGCTTTCTGGCACATGGCAATGAGAGAAAACCATCATCAACCTCCAAATGGAAGAAAGTACATAAGTCCTCATAATAGGGGCAAGTATAATTTAATAGGTTAATTGGCTCTTCTAATATTTCTACGATTCACAAAACTGAATGATACATATTTACCTATTTCTGAAAAACTATACACGATAAAAAGATATGAAAGGTGTATTTGGATTCAGCATGCTAAATCACATACTTTCATCCAGGAATCAGAAACGAAATATAAACATGTTTTTCTGTGTATTTCACAAATCTCAGTTGTCCGGGTTAGAGCACTCTAAGCATATCAGTTCAAACCTCACCTTCAGCATGAGTATTTGTGATTGCCCATCTATCATTCACTTTCTGTAATGTACTGTCTTGTTGAAAGTTAAATTGGTGGAATACTGCTCCACCAAATACTTTACTCTTGAAAGAAAAGAGAAGTATCTTCCATTCGTAATTAAATCTTTGAATGCCCTCAAGTCAATGACTTACACTGTTCAAAGTTGGCTGAAATTGTACTGAAATATACAGCATTAAAAGGCATATTTCTTTACATTAATTTATATAATACCACTGATAATCCACAACTTATTAATTTTTCATATGAAAACTCCTCTATTATATACTGAATTATATATAGTATATACTAGTATATACTCTATTATATACTCGCACTCTATTATATACTGAATTACATGCTGTTTTTTTGTTTTCTTCTTCTTTTCCCCTTTTCTTTTTCTTTCCCCTGAAAACAGATGACTATTCTATTTGAAATTTCTTAAAATTCTTTAACCGTACAGTTACAAAGGGAAAACAGATTTTCAGAGATTTCCAGATTTCCATCAATTCAGAGATTTTCAGATTTCCCAGAGATTTTCAGCCCAGCATCAGCTCTTATTTCACGTTTACTGAAGATGCCAAGCTGAGTTGCGGTGATTCCCACATATTGGAGCCACAGTCTAAGCAAAGGCACAGAAAGCGTTGATATAGATGGGTTGATAAAGGTGCAATATGAGCAAGCATATTTGTCTATTTAAAAGTCTGTGCCGCCAGGACTGCACAAGGAAAAAAACTCCATAACTAAAAGGTTAATCATCCTTTCTGTTGTGTTGTGTCACTATAAAACTACCCAAATATAAACATTAAGAACACAATTTTAATTTTTTAAAGATCCGAATATTCCAAAATTTCCGAATATACATAACATTTTCTATTTTTGTTCATGATATTTTATGTTTTCTCTGGGAAATATCTTGCATTTCAATCTCGAATGTAAGAAAATGCATTTCTTTCCATTCTTCCGTTTACTTTAAATCAGTGTGAAACAATATTTAACATTTTCGATGCTGTGCCTTAGGGGCAACACAAGTGCAACCCTCCAAACCATTGATTTAAGAAAATCAACCGTTTTCTTCATAATCTGTTGTTAATCGCTTCGGTCTTGATAATACTTGTTACTTGATTCTTCTATTTGTTTGGAAAGGAAAAGAAAGAAAGAATTGACGAAGAGATTAGACAATATTTTGTAATATTTTCAGTATGTTAATGAGACAGTTCAGTTACGAATTTTCTGCAATAATTTTTAAATATGTAATAGTTTTACAGTTTTATAGACAAATGGCTGATTTGAAAATCAACAACTTACCTCACATTTAGGATACAAGGAAAGAAAAAAAATACTCAGTATAGCGAGTTTAAAACAACTCTCATAATATATGAAAAATTTAGCATTACAATAAATGCAATTAATCACAATTCATATTTCAATTCTCAATTAACAGAATATAAACAAAGCTACCAATAGAAAATCTCAGCTTTATCTATGCAGTAACTTACACCATTTCTATCTACACACCTACAGCTAAGAAGAAGCACTACACGTTTGCAACACATGGTGTAGCCTCATCCACTGTCTGGTTGCCTTCTACAGCATCCACTTGACTAGCATTGTCCTGACCCAACTCTGGCCTTAAGCTAATAGGTAGGCTATGATAAGAACATGATGGGGGCATATGACTTCGGTCCATCTCCACACAATGAGGTGCAGACCACCGTTGGGAACAACCACCACACAGAAGACTCACTTTACAAAACCGATCATGATCAGTCCTTCGGGAGTGCAAACTACTTCTGAGAATTGGAGTAGGGTGTTCATCATCTACAACTCTAACTTGTACCTCTTTAGGTAGCAAGTGATTTGTAGCTTCCATATTTGGATGACTTCCACCTATAATTAATGACCAAGTCATTTTCATATTAAAAATATAAACATAATACACACACACACAAAAAGAAGAAATTTTACTCACCCTCTAAATTTCCAGGCACATCATTTCGAAGAAGTAAATCATCACTACTTCTTTTTGCAGAGTCACCAGTGCCACTATCTTTCCCACTGGAATGCTCTGAATTGGTGTCTAAATAAAGGTGGGGGGCAGAACTAAGATTGGAAGGCAGTAGAGTGCTGGGATACTGACAACTCTCAGTACCCACTTCCACAAGACCCATCTTCTTTCTTGTTTGATAAATAATAACCACCCAGATTATGGAAGTTCCAATAGCACAGCACACAACAGTTATGACGATTATGCCGGTCATGTCATTTTCATTTTCACTGCTCCCATCACCTGCAGCTAAAATGTAAAGAATTGTATGTTTAATGTTATTATGCAAATTCAAAAACAATATTAAAACTTAACAAATTTCCACTATACCTGGTAAGATAGAAACTTGAGAATAACCCTTCTCAGTCCCCATAGAATTAGTCATTTCACACTCATATTTTCCAGCATCTTCTAAAGTAGTACCAACAATAACCAATAACTGATCTTCTGCTGTAAAGAAGTGCCTTTCCGTTGCAACTAAATTACTTCCATCTTTTTTCCACACCAATTTTGGTTTGGGTGAACCGGCAGCCATGCACTCGAGGACAATTGGTTTTCCTACAGTTGTTTCTTTACTTTCCATATGTTTCACAAATGAAGGTGATTCTGAAAAAAACATTATCTCTTAAATTAGATTTATATACAGGTGTCTCAGCATAAATGCTACAAAATTCTAGTAAGCCAGTAGAGAGGGTGAAAGTGATGATTTTGTTTGTCAAAGAACATATATTAGAAGTTATACACATTTATGTATAACATTATTTCCTGAGTTTTTGGCAACCCAGAATGCATAATGTTGACAGTTTCATGAAATCTCTTTGATTGTGTCAGAGTGTGACCTGCCCCATATTTGTGCATAACAAGTTGCTAACAATTAAGGGGAAAATGTTACCTCTAACTCAGTTGTATGAAATTTTCTACTACATGTTCACCAAAAAAATATGATAATTTTAAACCCCCTATTTGACCTAGAAGTTTGTAACATTTACTCTGAAATACACTAAGTGTATCTATGCGATATCAGTATTTATGTGTGATTTCTGTAACATAATTTGTATTGATTGCATTTATGCAAAGCAATGACTGTCATTACAGTTAAGCAGTTGAATGTACAAGCAATGTCTATGTATCCAAACAATTTTTTTTGTCATAGGCATTTCTCTGACAAGTACATAAAGTATTAACAGAGAGCAATCGAATTGTATTGATGGAGTTTGTTATATCACTATTATCATCGTCTATTTGTCTGTCTGCCAGTCAATCTGCCAGCCAGTCAGTCAGTCCATTCATTTGTTTGTCCGCCCGCCAGACCGTCCGTCCGTCAGACCGTCCATCCGTCCGTCAGGCGGGCAGTCCATCCGTGCCCGTCTATCTATCTGATTCTCTCAGTCAGTACCCGTCTGTCTATCTGCCTGTCAGTGCCCGTCTGTCTATCTGACTGTCAGTGCCCGTCTGACTATCTGACTGTCAGTGCCCGTCTGTCTAACTCATTCAGTGCTCCATCTCTCAGTCATTGTCTATCTTTCTGACTCAAGTGTCTGGGTGTCTTTGTGGGTGTCAGCGAGTGTGTTTTTTACAAGGGTATGTGGAAATCTGCAGACATTGGGTAGCCAATTTTACCAAGGGTGTGAGATTTTTTACATTTCTCACTCTAACTGAACTTCTCTTCTCCTCCATCCTTCCCGCGGAACCGCATATAGGCATTACATCACGGAAAGCGTAACAGTGATTGTCACATTACGTATTTATTATTCTGGTGTTTCTGTAGAGAGGGGCCATGAGATTTTCTTAATTTCTTACTCCAGGAGTCTTAATTCCTGCAAAACGTTATGTGCAAAATAACACACCGGCCTCCAACTCTTTCCAGAGGAACGCATATTTGCAACCAGGTTTTAAGTCATCTGGTCTCTCACAAGCATCTCTACAGCGACTTTTCAATGATATTCAAAACGTGGGCAGTGAGAAAACGAGTTCCACGTCCTCGACGGCATGTTCGCACACAGGACAGTACGGGGTATCATCCAGTTTGAACCCATAAAGGTAGGCTCTGAAAAATCCATGTTTCGTCAGAAGCTGCTTGAGGTACAACAAAAGCAACCCAACCTACCGTCTGATCCACGATTCAATGGTAGGAATCAGTCGGTAGGTCCACCTTCCCTTCCAGGAAGTGTCCCATCGCCGCTGACATTCTGCTAGTTGTTCCAAGCAGAATCCCGTTTCTTTTGCCATAATTCCTCTACCGTTGACGAGCCATTAGGGAGTTTTAGCACCAGGCGTAAGGAGATATCCTTAAACTCTATTGATCACGTGACTAACGACTTTATACGGTCATAATGAACAACGTTCAGAAGAGTTTTAGCAATTGCGACATTGCGTTATGCATTAAAACAAAAGAAACATTTCAAGTGTTGAACAAAGAAGTTGCATAATATATCAGTCTTGGCTAGCGATAAGACTTTTAAACCATGATACGAGACAAGAGTATAATAAATTTACATTGTATTATGTTTTAGATTTTGTGGCCCTTTGCGATGAGTATGCAAAATGGACTTTTGAATCGACTGTTCTTAAGAACGTAGGAAATATTTTCAAACAGTGTTCATTATGAGAGTAAGACATAATCTATCCCAAAGATATGATTTCAACTTATTTTTCGCAAATTTATTTCCTATCACTTCTTCAACATTTCCTGTTCATTCTTGCCAGCATTGTGGAGATAGTAAGGAATAATTGTATCTGCCTCACACATGAGAATCGGGTTGTCAGAGATGAAACCATCCCCAACGTTTCCTGTTTTTAGGCGGCCATTTCGGTTGTAAGGCTTGTAAGGTGACCGTAGAGACTCCTATAGGCATGCACTATTTATGAAGGTATAAGGTCGTCCCTTAGGCCTAAGGTAAGACGATATGACTTCAAGATCCGTCGCGTGACTGTGAGCGCATAACATCACTACCTTACGCGTGGTGTTAAAACTCCCTATTGTATTTTTTGAGAACATCCTGAATATGACACAAATTTTAAAAAATACAAATCATTGTTAAGAAAAGGCACAGGGCAGGCTAAAATCATGAAACATGATGAGGATATTTTCAACTCAAATAATAAAACAAAAGCAACATGGAATACAAAATATACGACCAAATCAACTGGAAGTCTTGTAGAGAATGTTGTTTTAAAATATGACGATAGAGAAATGTGAACGATTCTGCAACAGTGGCTAGTAAAGATATTTTTCGAGAATTGCTGCCAATCTCACGAGGGGTCTTCTGCCATAAAATCCAATATCACACATTTCCCCAACAAATTTAGACACGATGTTCATTTCCGAAACTTCACACAAATTTCACTTAATCAGAAATAATTATGTCTATTACAAAAACATTGAAAGCCATTATTTTCAGCTGTCAAAATGTCATAATCAGCGACCAGGCTATTCACCAAACCACAAATGTGATTCATCATCTCATTAGCACAAGAGTTACCCGCCTAAGTGTCCACTAAAAAGAAAGTCGTTCTTCTAAAGATTTGCTTTGGTACTCTAAACAGTATGCAAGAAAGAATGTTCTAGTGGCGACCGACGAGATCAGTTGTACGTGGTGCCGCTTTCCCGCACCTTTGCTCTTGCAGTGCAAAACATTTAGTTCTAGTGTGGCAACGGACAAGGTTGGTTGTGCGTGGCACACCTTTGCCTCTGCAGTGCAAGACATCTGAAAATATTTTGAGTGTTTTTGGCCATAGCGGTGAGGGAAATGCACTGTAAAGTGACAATCGAACATGACGGATATTGTAGGTGAAGCTTTTCTTTCTGTTTATTGCTGATAATTCGTACATAGAAAATTCCTTCTCAATACAACCTACATTCATCAACTGAATGGTGACTCGCAGTGCCAGTGGACTTATACTTCCACGCCCCACAAGATGGCCACACATGGATAAAGAGAGAAATTTGAATTTGAAACAATCTGAATTGTCAGTATTGCAGAAAAAAGGCAGTAAACAAACTTGTTATCTGTCCAAATTGCAACTGTCGTTATCACAAGAGCTGTGGAGGGCAAGTTAATGTAAACTCAGAGGAAGGTTTCAGTTGCTGTCAAGTTGATCAAAGTGATATATCAACTACAGTTGACCTGCCCTCAGATCTCGAGTCTAACAAATCAATTGTAGAAACCGAGGAATCACTAACAGAGGATAGCATGGCAGTAACGGAATTCGCGAAACTCCTTAGAAAAGAACTTGGCAAACTCTGGAAGGAAATGAAAGACGAATTTGCTACCTCAAGAAGGAATTCTGATGAAACCCATAAAGAAATTAGAAATGATATCTCTGGAATTGCTAAGAAAGTGGACTACTAAAAACACTACCAAGATCACACGTGCAGCTATAGGAGAGAGAGGAAAGGATCCGTAGACTGAAACATGTTATCTATGGAATTCGAGAAAGTAAATCAGATATCCCTGCTGAGAGGAAGAGAGAAGACGTCCATTAACTCGGAGAGATACTTCAAGGCCTCAACTCCAGAAAAGAGTTACCCGCAGAAACTCAAACTAGCGTTTTGCAAGCCACACGTTTAGGAAAGTTAGACCCAGATAAATCTCGATCACTGAAGATCACATTCAAAACAGAACTTGCACATGAACTACTGCGAAGGAACAAGGATTTACCTCAAAACATTTAATTTAATAAGGATCAAACCCCTCTACAATGTGAGGAGATCAAAGAGATGAGAGTGGAGTTGTCAAGAAGACGAAAGAACAACCCGAAAGCAATCATTAAATATAGGAAAGGTACACCAAAAATCATCAGCAGTCGTCAAGCCTCTCAACAGGAAAACTAGCGCAGGCAACAGTACGCTATCCTACAATTTACTATACCAACATAGCAAGCCTTTTACCCAAATTTGATTTGTTTCTATTGGACATCCAAGAATACAAACCAACTATTATAGCACTGACGGAAACATGGTTGAAACCAGACATTCCGGATCAAATGATTCATATAGAGGGCTATAACATGTTTCATACAAACAGAATTGGAAGATGCGGGGAGGAATTTTGGTGAACGTAGTGAGGGAATTCAATGGAAATCCTCTTATAGCCATCCTTTAGTCAGTTATGCGAAGAGATTTTTTGGAATCGCTATGGCTGCAAATTAGGCTACATCATTTCAATTTAAAAGTTTGTGCATTATTTTGACCCCCTTCGCCATTACATAGAATTTCAGATGTAGACCCTGCCCTTTTTGATATGATTCGTCAGGCGAACGATTTGGAAGACCTTACTATCGTCCTTGGAGACTTCAATTTTCCGTCGCTTCACTGGCCCCAGCCAGCTCAGGTTACATTCTGTTTGTAGAAAGAGAGTTTCTTGAGATATATGAAAATTCTTGTTTCCCTCAGCCAGTGTAACCAGGTTTCGGGACGGACAGAGATCAGCAATGCTCGATCTAATTAACACAAATGACAAATCTGCTTTATCAACTCCAGTCGCGTAAAGCCCTGTCGGTAATAGTGATCATATTGTTCTATGCTTTGATATCCAAACCAATGTAGACTCCCCTAAACAGAACCGCAAGGTATACTGACGTGCTAACTAGGATACGAATATGAAGAGGGACCTTCGACAGCTCCTCCTCACTTCGGAATGTGTCAAACTGGAAAGTAATTGGATGATATTCAGATCAGGAATAATCAATACCTTAGAAGCTTATTCAAAAAGAAGCCCCGAACAAAAATAAACGGATTACTAAAAGGATACAACAACAGATACGCAAAAAGAAACGACTATGGACTAAATTTAAATCCACCAATTGTCAATCACAATACAGGAAATACAAAGAGCTACGCAACACAATATCAAATGAAATTTGCATTTGCAGGAGAAATTATGAGCAAAATATTGCCAAAGCCAAGGGCAAGCATCTGTACTCGTATATCCATAAATAGCAACTCAAAAGAAAAGATGGGTGGAGGGGTCGCATTGTTTGTTCGTGATGACATTAAAGTTAAAGTAGTCACTCAACTCCTCATCCACTTTACCTGGCATGGGATATATGTTTGCGGAAATCCAAATTGAAAGGAAATGTATGCTTGTTGCTGTTGTTTACTGGCCCCCGAAAACAGGCGTTTAATCTGACTTAGAAGTTCCCCTTTCACAGTTTGTAAATAAATATCAAGATATCATAATCACGGGTGATTTCAATTGCGATCTGAAGGTACCACTCACAAACTCGGCCGAAAAGTTTATTGACACTATCAACTCATACAATTTACAGATATTAGAATTTGGCCCTACTCGCCTATCATGAAACATTGACAGATCACGCAATCGTGTCAGATACTTCGAAAGTATTAACGAATGGTCAGATATCTCTTTCGGGAGTATCAAAGCATGATTTCTATTTATGGTGTACTCTATAAAATGTCCTAAATACGAGCATAAAATGATCTGCTACCGTGACTACAAAAATATCACTTCTGAAGCCATGTGCGACGACAGTACCATTCTTTGCTCCCTGGCATGAGGTTTATAATCAAACATCCCTTAATAGTAAAGTAGAAGTCTTCAACGAAATTATATCAGATCTTTTGATAAGCATGCACTACTGATGCTGGTAAATCCTTTGATGCAGGTAATTGATCAACCAGATCAAATAACGCATTGCAGACTCCTCTAGATGTGACCTCATCCACATCTTTTGCCTGAATGGTCATGTTATGGGTGAGTGATCTCACATCAGCATGCGATCCAAACACTTTCTTTGGCAATCTGTGAAATTGTAGGAGGAGATCACTGCATGCTGTCTTCTGAATCCGGGTGAAATTTGAACCCAAATTCTTGGGCGCAGCTTAACACAATTTGCTTTACAGTTATGATGGACACCCAATATATTCACATATGATTAGCAAACAGTGTGTGTGTCTGTGAATGAGTAAGTGTGTGCGCATGTGTCATTGTGTGTGCGTGTGCATGTGTGTGCGTGCACGTGTGTTTTTGTGTGCCAGCATTAAGTTGTGTCCAAACTTATATACATAGAGAGAGGTTTGCAATTCTATATTCAAAATGCTTCATACAATTTTTCTTCCTGCAAAAATTTAATTCACATTTTTAATGCTCTACTGTAAATGTTTGGTCTTTACAATATTTTATGCATTAAACTTACCCAAAACAGTTAATGTTGCATTAGCAATTATTGATCCAACTGCATTCCAAGCAGTACAACTGTATATTCCCATATCTACAGTTTTTATATCAATAATGAAGAATACATCATCATTATGCATCACATGCATTCTCCTTTCACGAGCTGCAGGGAAATCATTTCCCCCATCCTTTCGCCAAGATATCTGTGGCTGAGGTGAGCCACTTGCAGCACATTCCAATTTAGCTGTACTGCCTGATTTTGCCGTAACATTAGCAGGAATTTTATCAAATGTTGGATAAACTAGAAAAAACAAAAAGGAAGTACTACTTGAATTTCATATTACAATTCTCTTACTGTTACAGGTGAAAGAAAACAATTTAAATATTACAACTTTAAATGATTTTCCCAACCCTTTTCAGGAAACATATTTTAAAAAACCCCAATGTTACAGGCAAGGTGTTTTACTTTTTAACCCTTCAGCATGGAGCCTTGATTGTGATATCTAGGGGTCGGATTTTAATGAAATGTCATTTCTTTTTCTTTTAACTTTAGAACAACGCTGTTTAGTGTAGAAATTCATTTTATGTTATGACAAAAGGAAATGACCCATTTTTATAGGCCATTATTTTGCATTTTTCATCTATTTTGACTAATCAGTTATTTTTTACTTTTTCCCACCACTTTTAATAATTTTTTTGCTGATTTTATAAATTTTAAAGTCATTTTTAATGGTATTTGCTTCAAATAATATTTATGAGATGCAACAAATGTTCTTCACAGAATTATTCAGTAGCCTATTTGTTCGCGTAGAAATTGTTTTGACAGCTGTTGTATGTAATTCGTGTGACGTATAGCAGCGCAACTGCCGGATTGGCCGATTTCGGGATGACTGAAGAAAGAGATTTCCTGGTAAAGAACAATCCAAACCAAAAGTTTGCAAGCTGAGTTCACTCAAACAAATGGAAGAAGCCTCGATTACATCAGTAACGTATCCACCAGCTTCAGTTGTTCATCGAAACTGGTTTTGATAAGAGTTTTTATGTCATTTTTCTTGGGTTTTAGGGCATTTTAAAAGTATTTTATTGATCATTTTTGGCGATGTTTTAAGTCATCAAAATCCGCCTTCCAAGTAATAACATGTGGGTGGAGGATTGTGTATGTCACCATGGTAACAGGTAACCACACAAGTCACCCTCTATAACCTCCTATCTCTTCACAGCATCCCAATGCAGAATGGAGAATCTCATGATGTCTAGGCATGGTTTCCCAGAAATGGTGGTGAAAAGAACTTACTCTCAAAATGTTATTCTACATTGAAGGATTAAATACATAATAAATTTTTCATATTTGTTAAACAATATTAAATATCATACATATAATTATAATATGTTACCTACCATAAACTGACAGTTTTGACTTAGCAGAATATGTTGTTCCATAGTTGTTTGACACTACACACTGATATTTTCCAGCGTCATTTTGAGTAATGTTTAATAATGTAAACTCAGAGCTTTGCTCTGTGCCTTTGCCGTCAGAACTTCGAATGAATTGTTGTATATTAATAGGTTTTATATCTACATTGTCCTTCCTCCATTGAAAGGTCATAGGAACTTCTGCAGATGATGAAGCTTTACAATGAAGAGTCACATTGTTTCCTCTTAAAGCTGTCTGAGTCTGAGGATGGACCATAATGTTTGGTTTTGGAAACTCAACTGAAAATAAAAACATATAAAATACATGAAATCCTTTCGAATTGTATTAGGCATAATAAAAAAGTCTACTGGTGTTTATTAATTCCTGTATCATTAAGATAACAAATACTGTTTTTATAATGGGATACATTATTACGTTTGTGCTGCCTGAAACAAGAGGGAGGAGGGAACTATATTTCTGGGTCCCCTTTTCCAACTATTTTACTTTTATATGCCATATTTTACTAATAAATAAATAAAATGTACAAGGAGAATTAAATTAGAACTTAAATGATATAATTAATAAATACAAATGATTTTATGTTGTCCCTTTTACAAGGTTATCAGATGGCTCAGAAAGAATTTGTGCCAAAGGCCATAAAAATTCCCTGAATTATCATGTTTTAAGAAAAGGAAATTCAGGATTGAAAATTTTTTCAGAAATAAAAAGTTTTAATCTTTACACGACGTGGATCCTTCCAAAATTTTCCGGGGAAGGGACCACAACAACAACAACAACAATTAAGAGAAAGAAATACACACATGAATTGCTGATCATAACTGATACTCGCTGTATCCTCCTAAATACTTGCTGCCCACACATGACACTCTCCTGAACCAGATAGAGCTACTTTGCTACTTGGCAATCAAAAACAGTATTACGATGTTGAGTCAATAAAAACTCTTCCATGTAGAGAAAGATTAATTTACATTAAATTAAAACAACCCAAAAATATTAGTGTTCATCATTTAATAAAGAGTAAAGGAATTGTTTGATTTTGAATTTAAACTGAAAATATTTGAATGATAAAGAGAATAATTTGCACACAATTCTAAAGAAAATAGATTATTTAATTGTTGATGTTTATCTAACCAAAAAAACTTGCTATAACAAGTAAAATTATAATTTCAAAAGAATATACGAGAGATAATTATTACAGAACGTCCATGCAAAACAAATGTTCCATGGATGTAATAAATCAATACACACTCTTTAGATTCACTAGTGTTTGGAAAGAATGAAAAAGTAGTAGGGTCAAAATATTTGAAATGCCAGGTGGGCTTACTGATTTGCCAATCCAACCCTGGCTTTTACTTATTCATCTACTTTCATACAGCCATGACTTGTTAGGGCTGTGCCACATAATAAACTCAACTTCTATTAAAATTCAATGTCAATGAACACTGAAAAGCCTGTGTTCTGTGTTTGTTTAGATACATATTAGTAATGATTGGCTTCTTAATGTTAGAGTGTAGGATTCCTCCGATTAATAAATTAAAAATGCTCTTATCATGTATGTGTACTCTTGTTAAGAATTTTTCTATTGTATATATAAGTAACAGTCCTTTTAATATATTGTATAAAAGCATAGGGATATTTATATTCAATACTATAAATGATTGTAATTAGATACTATGAATGAATGTTCTCATATATGCATTATGTACAAATCTGGGTGCGCATGTGTGTACTTACTGGACAATTGTATTTGTGAAGTTTATGTCATAAGTGTTATATGTTTTACACAACTGGTCTAATGACATATGTTATGACTAATTGGATAAATAAATAATATAAGCTAATTTAAAAGACTAGTTTCCTGCATCAACCATTTCTTGACATTTCAGATCCTAATTCAAAAGTCCTGTATAATCATAATGTTCAGAAACTACATATCCATTCACAATTTGGATGATAATACACATGTGCTATAATTAAATTTAGAATAAGCATGAAGTTTTGAAAGCAACCACTGAGGTTTTCAAGGGATGGATTCAATGAAGAGATCCTAAGCCGCATTTGGGATTTAGTTTGTAGTACCTTCACTACTTTGAGGTCTGGCTACAGTCTTGCAAAATATAATTGCTTCTTCTTCACATGTAGAGCTTAATGTTGATAAAGGTAATAACAAAAAACATTATGCAACCACAACACATGCATTGATTGAATGAGCAACTGGATAATGAATTTTCTGATCACAGTGTAATACATCTATGTAAGCATTTGGCAAAAAAAGCGGTTTCAACCAATCTTGTCCCTTCCTGGAATAATTAATAATTCTTGGGAAATAAATAATACTTTATTGTAAATATCAAATGTGTTATGTACTAATTATACAAAAATAGTTATAAAAGTCATTAAAATTCAAACAGTTTCAAATCTTAAAAAGGAGTTAAAGTTAACACCTGCAAGACCCTATATCAGACTCTTAACCTCAGATGGACCCTGCAGGTTATCATATACTCTTATAATTATTACATGCACTACTCTGAATTTTCATAAAAATAGTTATCCTATACACACGGTAACTAAAAAATGTACATAAAGTGAAAACATACAAGACATATCAATAAATGTTAACTAATATAACTTACCACATGTAAAATTGGATATTGGCACTTGCAAAATTGACATTCCTTTGAGCCAGTCAGGATACGAGCAACTGGTTGTTATTGATTCGTAAGAAGATTCTTGCAGCCATACAGGAAACCATTTTAAATTGCAATCACATAGGAGACTAGTGGTATTAAGAAGCAACTCAGTTAATTGTGTCATAGGAGCAAAAACATTTTCTTGAATGGTAGTGATATTATTACTGCTTAAATCTAAGGTTTTTAATTTTTCTAGACCAATAAAAGCTTTTTTATTGAGTGTCTTAATATGATTTGCAGCAAGACCAAATTTCATCAACTGGCCAAGACCCATAAAAACACCTGTCATATCATCTATTGCCCATGATATTTTGTTGAATTTGAGTTCTCTGAAATCATAAATGAAAAAAGGTCAGCCTATTCTTGCAAACTGCTTCGCAAAAACTACATAAGCTCATCAGTACTCACAATACTTCCAATGCAGGGGTGTTATTAAATGCACCCTCAGCAATGTATTCTATTTGATTACTGTCCAAATGTAGAATTTTTAATGTGGCAAGATGCTGAAAAGTGTCCCTTTTAATTGCATTCAATTTGTTGTTGGATAAATCTCTGAAATAATCATTACTTAATTATTCAGAATGTCTGTCCACATGAAACAAAGCTAGAGTTCCACATATGTTACTTACAACTCTGTCAATTGTTTACAAAATTCCCAGGCATGTTGGTCAATACTTGTAATGCGATTATGACTTAATGTTAATTTGTTCAAAGAAACAAGTCCATACAACCAACTCTTGGTTATGTTGGTAATATTATTAAAGTCCAATTGCCTAAAAAATAAAAGTAAATAATAGCATAAGTGAGCAATGAACATGAGATTAACTTATAAAATAAAAAGCAGATACAGGTTACTCACAGTATACTCAATCTCTGAAGACCCCACAATGCCCCATCCAGAAGTGTAGATATGGAATTACGCTGCAATCTTAATGTCTGAAGATTTTGTAAGCCAGAGAATGACAAACCATCGATTTTTGAAAATTTGTTTTTGTTCAATTCTCTGCAAAAAATTAATATGCATTGTAAACGTAAAGTGAAATTATTGTTAAGTACTGTGACCATCAACACATCAAACAAATACAAATGCCTTGAATAATTATCTTCATGCTATATAAATATCAAACTACAAGCCATAAACAAGATTTACATTTCTAACCACATATGCTAGTTTAGAAACCAACATAATGGTTTCCACAATATTGTTTATATATGCTTAGCAAGCTCACTACCTGCGAACTACTAAACATATCTGGAAGTCATAGTTTTCCACGGGAAGAATTAGCAACCACTAAATGCTTTCATAACATTCTGCAGAAAATTGCATTATACATCCACAGAAGAAACCTGCACCAAACACAAAATATGTGTTTATGCCTGTTTTAAAGCTGGTAGTATCCTCAGAAATGCCTCTAATGTAAAACGTACCTATTTCAACCAATCACCATTAGCAAATGAAAACTGAAATTTTGACAAATACTATTCACACTTATCAAATAGTAATCATCAGTGTTGACTCTGCTAGCAAAAAATCTTGTTATAGGAATTCACCGTATACTGTCAACATATCAAACTTTTACTCATTCCAATAAAAACAAATGGGCTGGAAAGGTAATGAAAGAAAAAAAACATTGAAAACTAATACCAAACAGGATGGATATGTAATGGTGTTGCAATTTCCACTGATTTAGGAAAATAAATAAATTGAATTTTAAAGCAGGCATCTAAAGCTCTACAAAAACACATTTCTCAAAACTGTTGTTGACAGTATGACAGGAAAAAGAATGTTAGGTTTTTAATGGAAGCAAAATGTTTTCTTATAGCTTCTTACCAAACAAAAGTGAAAAGTGCAATTTCCATCACACTTCAAATGTACAAGATTAAAAACCATGACCTGTTTTGTGCATCAAATCACCATTTACAATAGCTCAGTATTTTTTCAGTAATAAAACATGCTTTGAGGTTCAATATGATTAATAAGAATTACAATGTATTTCTCTCAAGTAATTGCCTAGCTAAATGCCTTGAATTACTTCAGAGGTCATTGGCTTATTTCTGCATTTTTTCTTATAGAGTCAAGCCTCCATTATCTAGGAATTCCATTAACTGGAGTTTTCACAATGAAAAAGAAGGAATTGAAATGAAGAAACAATTGTAATCAACATGACTAACCCGCAACTTCAGGATGATTGACCAATTGATTTGGGGAGAAAAATTGAATTGACACACAAATTAGAAAAACAGAAGAATTACATTACTAATTTCCAATACACATAGAAACTAAAAGAAAAGTATGCCACCTTTGGCCATGTGAGAGATGAGTAACAGATTCATTAGATACCCAAGAACTTGAAAAAACAATGAAATAATTTGGATTTTCTTTGAAAAATGTTCAAACTCGATTTAGTCTATTCTGCCTATTCTCATACTGTAGGTACTAACCCAATTCTCTATTCAATGCTTCAATGCTAATGACACAGTTTACATTGTGTGACAGCATGGCTCCAAGAAAGAAGCTGCATTATTAAGTTTTAGATGAATAGAATTAGTGCAACACAGCCACAATCCCCAAATCAGAATCCCCTTATCATCTTAAAAAGGCATTTGTAGAAATTGGGGCTAAACAGGGAATCTAATTTTACTTCTGGTTTCAGAAAGGCAGGGATTATCCCTTTCTGCCCAGAAAAAGTTATCCATCAGATCATAAAAGACAAAAAGGGTGATTCACAGCAACATAAAAGGTCATGAACTTAATCTTTTGTAAATCACTTGAAAAAAAAGCCTGTGTGGGGGAAACGTGTATGAAACCAGGAACATCCAAAACTCTTATGACTAGTTCGAATTTAGCGCCAGGTAAGAGAGTGGTCATTGGAGATCTTGTACAGAGAAACTACTATTCAGATACATAGACTATTGCAACCGAAGAAAAGCATGCTGGAAGTATCTATTATGACAATGATAGATTTGATGAAGCTATAGAAGACAGCAAGGGAAGTGAAGACGAAGAATTTGATGAAGAAAGGCAGAAACATGAAGAATTCATTAAGGAAAATTTGTTATAGTGAAATTTCCAACAAAAAAAGTAACAGACATTTTACTGGTAGAACAAAGAAAGTAGTTACGAAAGATTTTTGTGAAATAAAGTTTTTAAGGAAATGAGAGAGAAACACATTTTGTGTTCCCATAGATAGAAGATATTTCAGAGGCAAAGAAAAATTATATTAATTGCAAGGTGGAATAAGATACTCAGAGAAAGGAAACACATTTATTCAAGTACACTGATGACATTACACATGATAGTGAATAATTACTTATATATTTGGACATTTATTTTTTGCAAATACAGATTCATTTTGGCTGTCTGTTAGTTACTGCATTTTGTACTCAGTTGTCTCATTAAACTTAGTTTGTAAAACTTCCTTGAAATAAATTTTTTGTTCTTTGTCATGAATGCCACAATATTTTCAAAAACAAACTTGTTATCAGATTCACCTACATTGAAGTCTTGAAACAAGTTTCAATGAGAAATAGCTGAGCGATCGGAACCACACGCAATGTGCTAGTGACACCAGTCAGTCATTTTTTGCTTCAAACAGCCTCGTTTCAAATTGGTCACTGATAATTTTTAATGCAACTTGATTAGTAAGTATAAAAAATTATAAATTCCATATATAGTCATTTGCACCAAAAGTAATCATATTGAAATATTACTAGATTTTCACCATTTCACTTTTATGCATGTAACCTCCACTGCTAGATATGTAATGCCCTCAATGCTCCATACACTTGCTCAAAGTGGCCAAGATTCACTAAAACCTGTGGCTTCCGTTAGACTGCGTACAATACTGTATGATCAACAAATCCATATCGATCACATGATATAAGCAAATACAACCAAGCATTGTCAATCAGGATTTTGAGAAAAAAATAATGTCCACTTGTAGATATTGGTGTGTTGTGTGATAAGAACATTGTTAACCAAGCAGACAGAGAAAAGTCTTCAATAAAAGCTTAGATATCGAAATCAGCTACATGTTGGATGTAAAAGCACGTCAAACTGATAGTTATCACAGCTCAGGTATTTTTCCATAAAATGTATGCACAATTTTGTCCAAACTTCCAATATATAATTAATATTTAATTGGCACACAACACCTTAAGTAGTGAATTTAGGGAATAATATCAACAGCAACAATAATAATAGTAATAACAACAATAACAAATGAGTCAGGAACATGTCAACATGTCACTGGCCACTTTCTATTAGCAACTAGCAATTCCGATTTTTTTTAACATGTCTTTCTTCAGAACACAAATTTCTTGCATTGAAAGCAATGATTGTCTCTGATTATTATTGGAAAATTCATTCTGTCAACATATAAACTGTCACAGTCTCATTACCATACATCAGCAGTGCTGAAGAAACACAATAATCAGAAAGTGAATTTTTTTACACGTTCACTAACTTCTCAATATTTCCATTATGAAAGACTGATTTTGGACAAAATAATCAACTTATGAAGTGTGATCCTCTAAACATAAAGGATATTTTTAAAAAAATATGTAGTAGGATATGACATTGGATATTGTTAAAATCATTTACCAGCTCAATTCTGATATTATACTTGCGAGAAATTTAATTGACAATAAATAAATTTGTTCCAAACTGTCAAAACTGAGTATCTATATTTTATTCTGTACTTTCTTATCAATCTATGTATATTTGAATTCAGTGCTGAGGATAATCGCTTTTTTCTTAATTGGTTGCCTGATGTTTCTGGGCACATCAACTGCTACTGTAATTAATTCCCTTACCGTAGGAAACATTTTTTATGCTAAGATGGTGATGTTTCTCCCCCACTGGATGGGGAGATCTGGCACTGACCTGCATGTCGGCTTGAGAGGAAATTCCCCTTCAGGTATTTCACTCAGTGGGGTACTGCCCCAGCTCCCAAATTGTCTCCTGACGTGTGTAGCATATGTATGCCTGACATGTGCACAGTTTGTAGTGTAGTGCAGGTATGAGTAAGTGTAAGGGGAGAGGTTAGGACAAAGAGGAAGGGAAGACCATGTGCAAACCATGGTTTCTTTTGTTAGGATTTTCTCTGACATTTGCCTGGTATTGATCTGAGAAACCATGGAAAACTACCAATCAGAACAGCCAGCCATTAGAATTCTCCTCCAGACAGCGACTGAAATCAACCCAGCTATAAAACTAGCATTGAAAATTGTCACCATCAGGACTTGATTTGTAAGACCTCCTGGCCAAAGTTGCTGCAGAGGTAGAGGTAGTAGCTCTGAGTTCAACCAGTGTTGGGGAGTAGTTAAGTGAAAGTAATTCAATTACTTCTGATTACTTTGTTAGTAATTTTAGCATTTAATCATTACTTTCAGCAGAATTTACTTTTCACTCATACTTTACTCCTTAACATAAAATTGTAATCATTACATCGCATGTAATTATAAATATTAATTTTAGATATGTCAATTTAGTTCTTTTCATTCGTGAACTACCTCATTTGTCGCAAACTAAATGAGATGGAAGATTCATTTAGTTCATGAACAAGTCTGAATGAGAGGCCCCATCTGTGGTAAAGGAGAATTTTCATGGCTCTGTCCCAGTGTCCCAAGTAAAGATTAGTGCGTTTGAACTAGTTCGTTCAAGAACGACACATCTCTACCTGTACTTGTCATTGTAATTTTACTAGTTACATTCTTAAAATGTACTTTGCAATTATAACTGTTTAAAACATTTGACAAGTTACTGTAATCATGCCCAATCACTGAGTTCAACACAACCTTTCTTATTTTTCTATTGGTAGATGGTCATTCAGATAGTAATAACAAGAACAATGACTCTTTCAGACCTCTTTCACATAAGATGGTAGGTTTCTTCAGGCCACATAGAAGATTTCAGAGTACTTGGAAGTTGTCTTCAGTTTTTAATCAATCTTAGTGCAGTGAAAAATCTTTCCGAAACATTTTCTCTCCTACTCAAATGCTGTTGTAGATGTTATACTGTTCTAAAGTATAAAATGATCTCCAACCCTAGTAATAGCCCTAGCCTAGTATCATCTTTCCCAGATAGAATAAGTCATTAAAGGTTAACCTACCTTAAGCATCTTTTACTGCCTATGAGATGCATGCCAAGAGACTTTAAAATATTGAGTCATGCAGACAGAAATTATATTTTTTTTGGTGTAAAAATGTGACGAAAAAATTTACAGACAGAAAATTACTCAAGAACTGAGACTATACTAGTGTATAGTCTCAGTTCTTGAGTAATTTTCAAGTCACATCAACTTACAAATGCAACCTCATACTTACAAGGTTTCCAAAAACTGAAGATTTTTAAATACATCCTTTGTCAGATTAGCAATTTGATTGCGATTTAATTTTAAATCAACAAGTTTCTCAAATTTGTCCAGGCTGCCTTTATCTAAATTTGATATTTGGTTACCATTGAGATTCCTAGAAAAACACAAATATTATTTTACACAGAATTTATTATTAAAAATTAGAAAACTTTTATACTAGTAAAAGAATAAGAACAGCTTTCCCAGACTAACAAAATATTTCTAACAAATGAAAATTAACAAAGCAGCAAAATGTGTGTCTGTGCAAGAAATTCAATATACTGACACAGTGATACTGCTTACTTACACCTGACCAAAAATCAACAATAAAAAATTAAGAATTTATTGAGATAATGCAATTTAATGATTTAAAATAAATTAAAAATTAATATTGAAGTTATCTATTTGGTAATATGTGAAATGGTAAGTTTGTGCCTAATAATTAAGTCTCAAAAATCTCTCTAATAATATGAAGTAAAGGTATTTTATTGACACAAATTGTCTTTATGCTTTTTATTATGTCACATTAACTTCATATTTAAAAATTAAATGAAATGGAGTTCAACTATACTAATTACACCAACATCTCCACAGTGGTCTTTACTAAACACAAGAACTTATTTTATTATTAGCCACTTGTGTCAAAGTAGTCATGATTTGTTTACCATACCATCCACTCTTTCTCTTCTTGATCATATATTTGGGATAACATTAAAATAAAATATACAACTAAGAATATTCATCGACTAATATTTTTAAGACACAAAATGTACAATATCTAAATTTGGTTGTTTAACCATGAAAATTCTGAACAGGAAATTACTCAAGAATATTTATGAGGTGTTTTCATTTCTTGATGGTGCCTATTTTTCTCAATCAAAGGTCTCACTTCATTACAGGCTTGCAGCAAACAGCAAGTATATTTCTCTTTTTCCCTTTAAATAATGATTTAAGAGGCAAAGCTTCTGCTTATGTACAACAAGAAAAGTCAGAAATCAAATATTTTGTTTTAATTGTTAAGTTATTTTCTAGGTTAGTACTGGTAGGTGTACTGAAGGAACTAATTTGTATTAGAAACAATTTGCGATTCTTATATGTTCCCATTCTTTTATTTCTTGGTTGATTACAAGTCTTTCAAAGTTTTGCAATATAATCAACTCTCTTGGAGTAAACACTCAGATGTAGAGATGCTAATATAAAAGCCCTTCATTAAATTTGTAATTTAGAATTATATTTGTGATATTCTAAAATTTAAGATTACACATTTTCACAAACTTTCCACATGTTAATCATAAATACCAGGTGATACATATGTATATAGTATTTTCTTAAGATAAGGGATAGACATAATGGTTAGACCATTACGTAGTTAACATTCAACAAAAAACTAATCCTGTAGTTCAATCGGTTTAAGCAGTTAAATCTCGTAACTACTAAAAATGTCTTGTATCAATGTCACCCCATGCATCGTTATCTAAAACACTGTGATATCTACAACAATATCCGTAAATGTTTCTGTCATGAACTACTTCATTTCAGTAACTAATCAGGGTTGGCTCTCATAAACCTTACTTTGCAGTGCACCCAAGAGAGGTCAATTGGCACCAGGTCAAGTGAATATGGCAGCCAGACAATGCTACATCATCATATTGGTGGAAAGTAAGCATGTACCTATGCCTTGCATACTTTCTCAGCATTTTCCAATTTTGGTCCAGTAAATATCTTCCTTTGTTATTTAAGATTCACTATCATTTACAATAACTATCAAACATAAACATTAACAAAACAAGGTACTTATGAATTTCTACATAATTACTTTTCAGCTCTCTCAATTTTAACTTGAAGAACACTACCGTAAAATTGTACAACTATGTATAAGGTATACAACTATTGACCATGCATGATTAAAAGACAATGATGTTCACTCACAACGCCACTCATTCTATAATAATAATAATAATAATAATAATAATAATAATAATAATAATATAGCTGAATCCATTATGTTTCTCCAAGGAGCCAATGGAAAATGTCATCACCTCTTAAACATGCTTGACCTACAGTTGTATAGGGTGGCAAAATGGTTCATAGATTTACCATTTTACAGTACTCTTATATTACAACACTGTAAATGACACAATAAATATCATTTTCAATACCTTTTTCCACTACCAATTCTCCCAATATTTTGTGCAACTATTTCCAATATTTTGTGTACCTGTTTCGCTGTAACTGTAGCCAATACTAATTGAAAAGTAGAATTCATTCAGAACTTAAATTTCATTATTGTTATGACACCACCTTCCATAACTGTCTCTGTTATTCTGTGTAACGAATTACTCATTAAATATAGTGATTTAAAATCTAATTATCTCTCAACTACAACATAGTTTCCATTAGTTTTCTACATAAAATTAAATCAACAAAATCTTTTAAACATCTGAAAATAATTCGGTGCTAACATATAAACAACAAACTGTCAGTGAAAACCCACAGTGAAATCACCCACAAACAATCGCGTCACCCACAGCATATTCACATAAACTCATATTTTATATTTAAATGGGCATTCTGTACAAAACCTGAAACATTTTTAACTTAAGAAACGTTACGTAGAGAATTATGAAAGGAAACTTGATACTATTAGAAAAGTTGACACTTGACAGAAAATTTGACACTGCCAGAAAATTTGACACCACCAGAAAATTTGACACCACCAGAAAATTTGACACCATCAGAAAACTTGACACCGTCAGACAATTAGACACAATAGTATTCAAGGTAAACAAGGTAATTCAAAACCAACTTACAAGTTTTCAGTCTGAGCAGGAATATCTTTTGGAATCTCTGGAAGATCCTTCTTGCTGCAGTCAACAAGTTTTCCCAAACAGGAACATGAAGATGAGCATTCCAATAAACTTTCGGTTAAAGCTAATATATGCAAACTACACAAAGTGAACCTCAGCAAAGTGGGGTTTGCCATTATGGACAACCCCCACCTCACTCACGCACATTCAGAATATTTACAATTAAAATGATTTTACGATTTTCACATCCTAAATGTCAAATTTCAATCACAGGAATTTCAATATTCAATACATCAAAACCTCTACTCGACAATCATCTCAGAACGTCATTGATAAAAACATTACAACGAAACCTGCCACAGGATTACTATGATTGCAAATACACCACTGAGGAGGTTATAACAACTTTTACGTTCAACACTTTCAATTTTCTTCCCTAATCCACAACTTCCTCAATAATTAGTAGAAGTCCGCTGATCCCTTCACATCCAGCCAATAACAAAGATGTCCCAGATATAACATTTGTCAATGCATACGGTCAAAGATATTGTAGCAGATGTGCACATAAATACACATTGACTTCGGACGTAATCAATGTTGCCAACACACACGCATTTCACGCCTTCAGGTAGAAAGCATGTATAACCAAAATTCGGTTAATGTAAGATATGCTCTGACTTTATTCAGTCTTGTAAATAACACATTAACACTCTGTACTGCTTTCTAAATAGTACTTGACAATTTCTTTTTACCTGCTTACTAAAGTACTAGTGGTTCCTCTTTACAGAACCGGTATGGAAATATAGAGCACGTCAAAGAGTTTATTGTCGTACAGATGTTTACAAAACAGGATTATTTCATTGTAAATGTCACTTCATTCCGTATTAAATATCAACTGTTTTACGACAGAGATGTAAAACAATGCCGGATGTTAAAATGAGCCCATATTTTGATAAATGACAGTCCGAGTCGCGTCATCAATGTGTGATCCAGTTACGTACAAATAAAGAATGAATGCGAAAATCATTAACAAATCTTCACCTTTCTAACACAGATAAATATCTTGATGAGTCTGGGAGTTTATGGTTATTTCGAAATTATATAATGAATGAGTAGTATTCCGCAAATTCGCAGTTTCCTAAACCAGTTTAACGTTTTGCTTCAATAAACGACATCCATCAACTTGTTCCCTTTGAAATCATATTAAATGGGAATTTGAAATCCGAAAAACTTTTTATAATGTAATTCAGGTTAAGTTAGAACGGTTTGTTTGAAAAATGATTTTCCATGTTTTTTTGTTTTTTTTCAAAATATTAATATAAAAAAACTATTGTAGAATTGAATATGAAAGATCCCTTGTGAAGTTTGGGGGTGTTTGGCTGGCCAAATCATATCAAACCAAATGGAACATTTAGTACTCATTTATTACCCCAAAATGAAATTTATTACTGTTGCCGTTTATTAAATAAATATTGTTAGAAACTAAATCATAGTTACCCAACCATGTATATCTTCAAATACGATAATAGAGAGAACCAACGAGCACAATCAAACAAAACCAAATTAATAAGTATATACACATTCAATATTAATTTATTATTGCAAAAAGAAATTTATTACTGTTGCCGTTTACCAAACAAATATTGTTGAAAACTGCATAGTTATGCAACCACGCACAACATTCTAGAATTATATTAGAGAGTACAGACGGACACAATCAAATAAAACCACAGAGATAATTAAACACATATTCAATAACAATTTATTTATCCAACAGAAATTTATTGCCGTTGCGGTTCATTAAATAAATATTGTTTAAAAACGAAATCATAGTTATCTAACCATGCCAGATCTCCAAATACATTAATAGAGAGAATCATCGGACAGAATCAAACGAAACCAAATTAATAATTAATGCACATTAAATACTAATTTATTACCCAAAACATTTTTACTGTTGCCATTTATTAAATAAATATTCTTGAAAACGACATAGTTATGCAAACACGTACGACATTCGAGTATTAAATTAGAGAGTACGAACGGGTAGAAACAACTAAAACCTTTTAAATAATTAAATACACATGCAATACTAATTTATTACTCACAAAGGAAAAATATTACTGTAGCCATTAATTAAATAAATATTGTTAAAAACTGAATCTTAGTTATCCTTGCAAACATATGAATAAAGGTATTAAATGTGTCTTAGTACGTCCTAGAGATGATCTAAATGTTAGAGACATTCTATACAAGACCCCAGATAAAAACAGCACAAGACTGTATTATTACCAGCTGGGTAAGTCTACGCAATGTAAAAAGACGAAGACCTGGTCCAATATCAGAAACAACAAAAGCTAAAAATTTTACCGTAGCAAATTCTATAATTTCAACAGCTGGGAGAGTCATATCTGTGCGTAAAAAGTTCTTTATGCATATGACTGTTGAAAGCAACAAGGTAGAACAATATTGCAAAAAAAATGTTAAGGCGGGAAAGGCTATGAAGGATCAGCGAGGTGGTGCTAGGAAGAGTCAAAAGTCTAGTTTTAGGAAATAATCAGTGCGTCTTTTTTATAAGTAATTTACGAGGCAAAGAAAGCCACTACAACAGGAATAAAATACAAAAGGATGTATCTGCACTCAGATTTAAACATAAATAAGTCGTGGGGTATATACAATGGCTCTGTAGGTAATGATCTGAAAGTAACAAAACATTGTTTAGAAGAGTTTTCAGTAAGTTAAACGTAGGATTCAAATCCCCGACTTCTGATGAATGCAGTACCTGTTCTAAAATAGATATCCAGCTAAAGGTGGAGAAGACTAAATGTGATAGATTTGCAATTTCAAAGCAATATTATGATGGAAAAAAGAATCCATAAGAAAAGGGCTCAACCTTTTTACGATCTCTTAAGGAAAAATAAAGAAAATGGGATTATGTTCTGCTCCGATCTTCAGTACGTACAACCCCTCCCTAAACCGCCCATCCAAGAGACGTTTTACAAAAGGCAAATCAATTCTTACTCTCTTTGCAATGATGGCGCTAATGCAAACAAGTCTTTTACACCTGGATTGAAAAACGTGCAGGCAGGGGTGCATTAGAAGTTTCATCTGCACTGCTACATTTCTTGCAATCCATGGAGAGTACTGCAATCTCAAGATTGAAACTGTTCTATGATGGATGCGGCGTACAGAATAAGAATATATTTATTCACACATTAGTGTATTATTTAGGAACAGTGAGAAACGACATTGAGATTGTGATTACCTATCCAGTTCTAGGTCACAGTTTCCTTTCAGCTGATAGGGTTTTTGATAGAGTTGAGAAGTTGCTTAGAAGACACCCCACCATAGCAACGAAAGAAGAGTACTATGGTTTGTACGAGACTGTTGGTGAAGTACGTAAGCTACGTGAAATTTGGTCACTGATTGATGCTAAAAGTTTATCCCAAAGCTTTAACAATATTGAGATGATCTCTGAGAAAAAGCAAATTTTAATTAACAAAGAGAAAAGCACCAACAATTGTAGTCAAGAAATTACGTTTGTAAAAGTTAAAGCACTTAAAGGCTTGAAACTTAGAGAAGTATCCAGAAAAAAGGGCTGGCCATCTGCAATATCTTTCTCAATTCCTGTAGTAACACTAACATTTAGATATGCAGTAACAGCAACAAAGAAAAATGATATCGAGACATTGCTAGTTACTATGTATGGGGACGACTGGGAAAAATGACTCTATCCTGGTATAAGAACATTTTGCAGGAAAGTGAATGCGATGACAAAGATGATGATGATGATGATGATGATGATGATGAAGAGAGATCAAATAAATATGACTGATTAGAACCTGATGTAGGGCTGCATATTTAAAATTGTTTCTGATGCCTTGAAAGCCATGTTTATTGTATTATTTTAACAATAAAGAAGTGGAAAAGATTAAGTTGTTTTCTTTAAATTAAGCAAAAGCAAACATGTCCATTGCACGTTCAATCAAACATGACATGCCCATTAAATCCAGTCAAATAAGAACATGTCCGTTTTTAAAGTCGTAATTACGAGTGTGTTTACCTTTCTAGATTTGAAATCATCATATTAAATAGATTAATGTAGCTAAATGAACCCATATTAATATTCAGAACGAAATTTCAATAACAAGTTGTTAAGAAACACTTTCCGCGAATTCCCACAAAACGTTTAAAGTGGTCATGAGTGGATTTGATTAACACATCCTCAGTTATGTGACCAAGCACAATATTCGAGAATTATAATAGAGGGTACGAATGAGCACAATCAAATAAAACCACATAGATATTAAATACACATTCAATTCTAATTTACCTCCAAATATAAATTTATTACTGTAGCCGTTTATTAAATATATAATGTTAAATCTAAATCATTGTTATCCAACCATGCCAGATCTTCAAATATGATAAAATTGAGAACCAATGAGCACAATCAAATAAAACCAAGTAGATAAATTAAATACACACTCAATACTAATTTATTACAAAAACCGAAATTTATTACTGTAGCGTTTTTAAATAAATAATGTTAAATGCGGTGTCAGGTGTGCGTCCATACATGCATTAGCGTGTGATAATTGAGTGTGAACTGGCGCAATCAAATAAAATCAAATAGATAGTTAAATACGCTTTAAATACTAATTTATTATCCAAAACAGAAATTGATTAGTGTTTCCGTTTACTAAATAAATATTGTTGAACAATGAATCATAGTTATGCAACCATGCCTGAAATTCTTGTATGATAATAGAGAATTCAAACGGGCACAATCAACTAAAACGTACATACTAGATTATAAAATACAAATTCAATACTAATTTATTACTCAAAACAGAAATTTATAACTGTTCTATTATCATTCTAAGAATATCAGGAAAGCTTGGATAACTTTCATTAAGTTTTTAGCAATATTTATTTAATAAACGGGCACAGTACAAAATTTCTGTTTTGGATAATAAATTATTTTTGGGATGTATTTAGTTATCTATTTTGATTTATTTGATTGTGCTCGTTCCAAATTTCTATTACCACATTCGAATATTTGAAATGGAAAAATAAATGAAATGGAAAATTTCTCAAAAATGGCTCAAAACATTTTCTGAAACTTCGTCCTTAAATAGCGTAGAGAACGCTTAAAAATGGCACAGGTCTCATTCTGTCACTAAATTTTCGAAAAATGCAAAAGTTAATAAGTTTTTCCCACAATATTGAACATAGAGTTTTTTTCAAAATGAAATCCATTCTTCACAGAAAGATATTGAAATCAAGTCATGTAAAATTTTTCGAAATTGTGAGCAAATTTCGTGTAACTGTGTGAAAAATAGGCAGTTTTCTCACAATTAATTTCTAAAACACGACTTCTTCGTATGTAGCAAACGACGGTAAGAAAATCATGTGCTTGTGCTAGTTCAACTCTGTATTTTTGAACATTGAACGACTTACATGGGTATCAACTGATGTCACTTCAGTGGCTCAGATCGGGAGGTCCCAGGGTTCGAGTGCCGAAGGAGGTAGGATTTTCGACACTATACTTAGGTTTTTCTAACGTGGCGGCTGAGGGTAGTATCTCCAAAATGGAATTCGGCACAACTTTTTGCGTCTTCCTTGGTCCTGCCGTAAGGTGTTGCATGATGACGACCACATCAAGCAGTGCTGCAAATCAAGCGACTCTAGCGGTAGGGCTGAGAATGACTCAAAAAGTCGTGCCGAATTCCATCTTGGAGATACTACCCCGTGGTTTCTCCGATCAACACCAGGCGGATGCCGAAGCAGTACCCTAACAAATGGGTCACCGTCCGCGAGCGACGTTTCCTTCCACTTCCTTGTCCTATCCTCACCCCTTCCTTACACACACACACACACACACACACACACACACACACACACACACACACACACACACACACACACACACACACACACACACACACACACACACACACACACACACACACTTACATGCACTACGCTACTACCACACATGACGAGAGACAAGTTGGGAGCTTAGAGTTTGCTCCGGCTAGAGCGGTGCCCCGCAAGCCGACCGGTAGGTCGGTGCCGAGACTTGCCAGCCAGCGGGGGAAGATCACCGCCACCTTCCATGGTACAAACATGCGGTACACGGGACTAATGAACTTGACACTTGACACCCGTAATCACTAATCAATCAATTGAACATTGCAAAAATTTAACATTACAAAAATATAATATTTATGGCAGAGATTTTCTTCTTAAATGAAATCTACTGAAAATAACTAGTTTTTTAAATAAGGTCTGATACATTTAAAAAAAAAACTAGAATTTTCGCATACATTTTGCTTGAAATTAATGCAATTTATAAAAACATTCTCAAAAACAAATCCTATTTTTTAAACCCTCCCCTCATATTAAGCAATGAGGACGCGTATCAAAACTGCGCAGATCTTTTTCCACGAACTGACCAAATTTTCGAAAATGGGAAAAGTTAGAAATAATGCGAGAAAGTGCGTGCTTTTGTGGCGCCACTAGTTTTTAATTATTTTCATCTCATGAAAATTTTAAAACAATTTTTGTTTTAATTGCTCCCGTTTATATCGTTATTTTGTGCCGTAATACAATTAGACTACACTCGGTCAGAGATACTTCTTTAAATAATATACATTACAATTTTGGTAATAATATAAATTGTCATAGTTTCCAATATTACTGTCGACACTTCGAGTGGTAAGTCACAAGGCGAATTTGCATCAGTGCTATATAATACAATGATAATGAAATGATTTTAATGATACAATTAATAAAGAGTGGCCACTATTTTTCTCTAAAAAAATTCCGATTTCTCATTTTTCAATGTATTCAAGTTTCTCCAATTTATTTTCCGGAGGATTAATCAAATCAATCAATGAAGAGAAAGAATGGTTTCAATGTTCCCATGATATTGTTATTGTTGTTGTTGTTGTTATTATTATTATTATTATTATTATTATTATTCCTTTATTTCACGACTAAATATCTTTTTAGTCGATTGATTATAAAATCTATTCGTTGCAACCTCCCTAAGGAGCAGATCTAGTGACTGTCGGTGCCCCCAAACTATTTTGCGCGAAATGTGGGCTGTTCCGAATAAAGCAATATCTTGCACCTCCCAGCCTTTTGAATGACCTGGTAGTTAAGCCAGATTCTTACACAAATTTTGCAGAACACATCCCAGAGTTCCGATAACTATCGAAATGACCTCTTCTTTTACGTCCCACATTCGGCTGAACACGATTTCCAGACTTTTGTATTTAAGATGTTTCTCTGCCTTCTTGGTTATGATGTTTTGATCGTACGGCACAGCCACATCTCTAACAAAGCACGTTGTTCTCCAAATCCCGGTGAATAATATCAGGTTTGTTAACCGCTATCATGCGATCAGTTTGAATTTGTTGGTCGTACAATCAGTGGCGGATCGTGACATTTTTTCCTGGTGGGGCCAGGTGCAAAAGCACGAATATCATCTCAACCACAACCTCAATCAATAAGTTATTTAATTAAAGAATTGTCATTTAATCATTCATATAATTAATATTAATTATTAATTAATTACACCTTTAAATCTATAAACTTTCCTCAAAATCAGAAGTGGGGTTTTTTATTAAGACTTTTAATCAAATAGTGTTATGTTAACAGAAACAAAATATTTTTCTAAAAATGATGCTAATGCCATAGCTTATCTTCCGGAATACTGAGAGTTCTTTTCTTCTTTCCATCAATTTGTGTAAATGAAAAGTCACTCGGTTGTTGTGCTCCTAACGCTTAATATCAATTTTTTCTTCAAGTCTCAGTGAAGAAAACGGGAAAAGGCGTACTGAATCCACCGTGTTCATCTTACAGCGCGCAGAACTTCCACGTGCACTTTGGAAACGGTGCGGCCAGACTGCCGTTCTCTGAGAAGGGCTCGCTGGTGCGAGCCCCTAGGACTGCTAAAATTAGCAAGCAGTGATCGCGCCCAGTACGAAAGGGCGCTGACCTTGTAAAGGGAGTGGAGATAAAGCTTTGGGGCCCACGCAGGCCGGGCCCCATGAGCACTACTGCCGCTATCCTTGAGTGCAGCAAGTAACTATGACCCCCCAATTCTTGTTATTGGGACTTGAAATGCGTTCTGGGGACGAGTTGTCGATCTTCGCGAATAAACAATTCCAATGAAGTACTGCAGTTATCACAAAGAGATTACTGTAAAGATAAATAAACATTTTTGTGTATTTTTTAAATATTGGCGGGGCCCGGCCCCTGCCCCTTAGGACGAGCCGCCCCTGCGTACAATATTGAATACAGTCCAACGGTTGTCACCGGTTTTGGCGAGTGGCGTACCAATTGGAGCATGTATTTGGAACTTCGAGGCCGTTATTGGTCTGCCAGGGGAGGTAACTACTCACACTATCGTGTCTTTTCATGTATTCAGTCTTTGTTAAAAATTGGACAAGGCAAATATGGTCTCTACTTGTTCCTGGCAGATGCGACATTTATCATCATGGCGAATTTGAGAACAGCTTTATCATAACGTCGTGTTCTCATCGCCTGATCTTGGGCAGCTATTACAACTGCTTCCGATTATGACTTCTTTCTTCCCCTTTTAAGCCACATAAATGATTTACATTTATCAATCTGCACTTTGTCCATTTTTTACTTTCTCGCCTTACGAATTTTAGGTATTGTCCATGGTATAGTTTGTCTTTCCACGATTTCTTTAACATTTTTTGTGTCTCACATTTCATGTCGGGTAACAGCGGAAAATAAATGGTTGATGAGCATTTCGTTGATTTGTTGAGTGGTGTTGAATAAGATTCATGAGTGTTTTTCACCAGTGTCTGTAAAAAAAACCTTTTAGGCAACAATAAGGTAGAACTATCGCAATATTGTACACGAACTCCTGAGATCATACCACCGTATGGGATGTCACTTAAACTAAGTTTTTTGACTTCTTTCTGGATAGCCAAGTTTTTGATTCAGAATTTTAGAGCTCATTCTGATTTTCAATCTCCTAGCTATCGATTTGATTCGCTTTTCACCCTTTTGGAGATATCTCCACCCTTGGAGAAATACTGTGTCAGATGGGCAATATTTTTCCTGACTTGTCCTCAACTCCACTCTTCCATAATGACGCAACAACAAGTTTCGATGTGAGAGAAGTTACTGGCTTTTGTTTATTACATTAAATATCTCTCCCCATACTCTCAGAGACAGCTAATGCAGCAAAATGCACTTCTCAAGCTAGCTCTTCGAAGGAATTAGGTGTGAGGACTAGTTCTTCTAAAAAGTTATTCATTACTTTGCAAAACTTCTTATTCCCAGTTATTTTTGGTATATTACGATATTGCAATGGTATACCTTGAAACAAAATTTTATACTTTTGATAGTTTTCTCTGAAAGTATTAACAACGGCATCATTATCATCGACCGATGTTTTTGTCTAAGTTTCAGCTATAGGTTCCTCCTCTAGATGTTCTCTCTCCAGTTCTGCATTTGAGAGTATTGATCCATATTTTGTCATAGTTCCATTCTTACTTCTCGTTTTATCGGATCCAATTCTGCAGATGATAGTGCACTTCTCTGAATAAAATTCAGTTGACTAAATATTAGTTGTTCATTCAGGGTGCTGTTAGGATACGTTTCCTTCCACTGCGTGCTTCCTAACCCTATACCCTTCACATTCTACCTCCACTTTTGTACTTCGGTAATATCATTTCGTGCGTTGGTTAAGAAGACTTGAAGCAGAAGAAGACATTGCAGATGGCTCTGTCCTCGAGCCACTTCGTGTAGAAACTTCACGCTGTGTTCTCTGCGGTCACCATGAGTAGCGCGGCACCGTTCCTGACATCTTGATCTGTGCCAGATCCACCGCCGACCACCGACACAGATAATGTATTTGATACAGAAGGTCCGTTGTCAGAACCTTCTTCGCGGTCCTGCAAAGACCAACCGCCTCCGACTCTATTTCTCAATATTTGTCTTCTCGGATGGGACTGTTGCATTTGAAAGCTAGTGCCAGCGTTTTGATTTCTTATATAGGACATCTTCCCCTAGACAGACTGGCACTCCCCTCTTGCCTTCAGAGTCCTGTCTTCCCTACACATCTTCTTCGGCATGTCGAAGGTCATCTTGGTTTACTCCTTTCTTGGAGTTTGCGCTTTGCAGTCCTCTTCTGGAGACGTTTGTCAGGCCCCTACCCTTCGACCTGTCCGGTAAGAGAGGCCCTACCAGTAGCACCCAGGGTACGCTACCGCCGGCATAGCTGTCAGGGTTATGGGAGTACTCAAGCTTTACCACCAACGACAAGATCACGTCCTCCAATGGTGGAGTTTGTTCCTCTGGTTTAGGCTATTAGTTTATTTACTTGATCGCAAATTGGCCATCTCCGGACCTCACAAACGTGCAACACACCGGGGCTTAGTTATATTTATCGAGGGCAGATGAACGTGACTCCTGTGTGTGTGGGGGGGGTCAGCATTTTCAGCAGAATCTGTATTTACACCCAGGGTGTTAGCCCTAGGGGATGAGGTGAAATGATAATGATGACGAAGGATGTAAAAGACAATCACATAGAGAGACACACAGAAACACGACCATGCCCGAGGCGGGATTCGAAGCTTCGATCCTAGACCTCCACGGCACTTCTGCCTTAGCGATCTCGGCTACCCGGATTGGCGGCGTAGTTGTTGTTGTTGTTATTGTTATTATGATTATTATTGTTATTATTATTATTATTATTATTATTATCATCATCATCATTATCATTACATTCTAGTAGGCGAGCTGTCTCTCCTGACATATCAGAGGACTCTGAAGGCCAACAGTTACTCATCATTCTCTGGCATTTCAACGCTCTACACATCGTCCCTGGATGTGATGAGATCAAGAGAACTGCCAATCAAAATCAATATAAGAAACCCTATCTGATATTGCTGTTTTTTCAAATTCCCCAAACTCCTTACATACTTTAATCACCCGTCCCCAACATGAAACTGGCTACAACTACGGAATTGCGTATCACAAAAACTGCCGATTTATACTGCCAGTTGTCGCTCCAATAGCACCAAGTAAAGGTGTGATTTCATAGCGTCTTTAAATTTGTTATTGCTGTTGCGAACATCATATCCGAAAAATACTTTTTGGCATCATATCTATAAACCATAAGTAATAAGTGCAAAACTCTAATTTTGTATCGTGCTCCTAATACTCAAATGTAACGTTACAATCACAAGACCGAAGGAAATTATGTTAGGTTCATGAACAGCTGCGACATATCTTGGCATTTTTAAACTACTACCACTTTCTAATCTATTGAGACAATCATTCAATTAACAAATGATCGTAGCTTAAAATGAACTTACGGGAAGGCACACCCATATTTTCATGCCCTCTGTCAGAGGCACCCAAGTCGCCCTTCATCATAATGCTAAAATTTACAGAAGTTATATAATAATTTAGATCATACATACTTGCTTTTTTCTAGAATTTTTAGATTTTCTTAGAGATTCGCCCTCATTAGTTTCTCTTCCATAAATTTGTTTGAAAATGAAATGAAATTGTAACCTCATCGATCACGCAAACTGCTTTGAAATACATTTCCTTTATATAGGCCTATTTTGATTACTGCTACAAATTAATTTGTGGGTAACATTAAATCTAAATGGTTGGTGTCAGAGTAAAACAAACAATTTCTCAATTTTTTTCTATCTCGCTACCGCTTACGCAGTAGAGAGAAAGTTATGTAATGTTGCGCGAAAAAAACGGCGTATTTTCGACAGAAAACCCTTATTACAGAGTCCTGGTAAGGTAAAAGTGGATAAATTCAGTTGATAAATTTGGAAAAAAAATCTTCTAACACCTCGTTTTTTATTAAATTATGTTGTTGGAAAGTGTGAAGGTCGTTTAAGAGAATGATGGAGTTCCCTTTTTTCGTTGAAAATTCTGATTTTTCGAAAATTGCAAAAGTTACAATTATTTCAGCGTCTTCCTACAATTACAATTATGACGATAAATATTTTTCCCTCAATGAAATCTGTTCCTTAAAGACTTTGAAATAAGGTCATGTACAATTTTTTTGGAGATTTGAGTACTTTTCGCGTAATTTTGCGTGAAAGTACGGGCGAGAAAGTACGTCTTGTTTTAGCACCAGTAGTAATTATTATCGCATATCGTTAGAGGCACGAATCTTTTGAAGTAGGTAAACAGTATATTAAAAAATCAAGAATTTTTAACCATTTGACGGGAAATGGTTTTGAAGCAGAACATGTCTCTTAAATTAGCAATTAATTGAAAATCTCTCTATTGATTTCCTGTCTTTTCTCAGTTCAACAGTCATCCTGAAGGTTGGTTTTTTGCCTACTTTTCAAGCCGATTTTAAGCAATTTTTGGTTTGTTCCTTTGGATGTGTTTTTCTTGACTGATCTAAATTGTATGCAATAAGTTATGTACACATCTCATAAAAGTATCTATAATAATTAGATATAATAATTATTAGGATTATAATAAAAATATTTTTTATTTCATTTTAGAAAAATGCCATTTAGTATAGAACTTCATTTTATTATCAAAAAAGGTTCGTCTTTTACTTTAAGACATTCAGATTTATTTTTTATTGTATATAACTGTGATTTATTACACTATTAGTTCCCGTTTGCGACTTTGCGGCTAATATCTCTCCAGACCTCTGGTTTCAGAGAAATGCACATTTTTTAATACTGGATTCTTACTGTAGTCAGAACATAAGCTTTACTTCACAACAGTGGATAACACAGATAATTACTTGAAATTACAATTAATTACAAATCAAAATTCATTAATTAATGTTTATGTCATAAGGATTACACTTTTGTAAATAAGTTGACAGAAGCTTACCTTGTTTTTGATAACGTTGGAATGCAAATTAATAACTCTAAATGTTTACATTATTTACAATATATTACACAATGACATTAAAAGCACTATGAGAGTGTGCATTTCTAGCTGCTCCTTTCTGTTAAAAGTCTGTGTGGGAACTGGTGACTGTTACAAGCAATGTACTTCAACCATCAAGGAAGGGAGGGGAGAAACAAATGAGAAAGAATTAATTTATTTTTATTTTCATTGATAATATGTAATAGTAAGTTGTCGTAAATTCTTGTGAAGGAGTTGTGACTATTGTGGGATTCTATCGTGGTATTCAAGGTTTGATTTAGTTTTATATGCCATATTTCTGACACAATTCTCGCGCCCTTCTGCGGTTCTTGGTCTAGAATCATTACTTGTTCGTAATCCAAGGTATGTTCTGTTTCAAGTTGATGTTTCGAAACCGAGTATAGTTTTTGAAATGGTTCTTTAATGTTTCTTTGATATTCGGATACTTGTCTAAGTTTTCTTAGGGTCTGACCAATATAAGCTTTGGGAATTGAGTACAATTGATTTTATATACAACATCCCGTTTTTCTAAGTTTTTGTCCAGAACATTGTGTACAAATCTATAATTTTGTCCTAGGGGAAGTTGTTTTGTGAATGTACGGATAAATTTAGAAATGTAAGGAATAACAATATTCTTATAATCAGCAGCTTTTGAAATTGTGGAATGTTGTATTTTTGAGAAAAGAAAGTCTTCTTTTTACAAATTTATAGATAATTTATCTATATTTATTAATTTGCATTCCAACTTGATTAAAAACAAGGTAAGCTTCTCTCGACTTATATATAAAAATGTAATACTTATGATACAAACATTATCAATTTATGAATTCTGATTTGCAGTTAATTTTATTTTCAAGTCATTTTCTGGATTATCACTGTTGTGAAGTGGAGATTGTGTGGGTGTTGGTGTTTTGACTGCAGTAAGAATCCAGAAAATATTAGCCGAAACGTCGCCAACGCCAACTAATAATGTAATAAATCAGGCGCGGATCCACGGGGAGGAAAATGAAGGAAATTTCCTCTCTTAAAAGTTTTTCAGTTACTATTAATTTTAACTAGTCACGAAAGTTTCATGCAAAAATATTTTCGGATAATCATTAAAACGAATAAAATAGAATGGCAGCATGAGCTAAGTGTTGTCTCGTTATTTCACAAAATCTGTAATATGACAAATTCCATAAGAAACAGTTTGAATTTCTCCTCCAAAAATTTATCTCTGGATCCACTCTTGAATAAATCAGAGTTATGTGTAATAAAAACGTGAATCTGAATGTCTTAAATTAAAAGAGGAACCGTTTATAATAATAAAAATGTAGACATTCATCTGGAGAAGGAAAAGTTTTATGAACTTCATTTTATTTTATGACAAAAGGAAATGACCCAATTTTATACGTCATTGTTTTGCATTTTTCTATTTCGACTAATAAATAATTTTTTACCTCTTTCCATCCTTTTTAATGCATTTTCACTGATTTCATCGATTTCAATATCATTTAATGGTATTTGGTTCAAATAATATTTACTAGATGCAACAAATGTTCTCCACAGAATTCCTGAGTACCTATACCTGATTGCCTATTCGATTTCTTCGCTCAGAAATTGTAATGTCAGCCATGTGAGTATGTAATCCAAGGTCCCTGTGTCGCCTGTCAGCGCAATCGGAGGTTCAGCCAATTTCAGGATAACTAAAGACAAACTTTCTGGGAAAGAACAGTCCAAACCAAACGTTTGAAAGCTGATTTCACGTTCATGAATAGAAGCAGCTTCGATTACATCAAAAAGCAGTATCAAACAGCTTGAGTTGTTCATCAGAACTTAATACCATTTTCACGTCATTTTTCTTTGCTTTTAGGGCATTTTAGAACAATTTTAAGAGCCTTTTAAAAATCATTTTTGGCGATGTTTTAGGTCATCAAAATCTGCCCTCTAATAATAATATTAGGTGAAACATTCTGAATCGCTGTCGTTTGTAAATTGTCAATTAGGCAACCCGTTCGACGTTTATGCATTACAGGGTTTTATGTTGGAATGACCCCTGCAATCATTATTCTACATTAAAGTCGATATAATATTAGCTGGGGCACAGATGATTATTAGAAGAAGAATAAGAAGAAGAAGAAGAAGAAGAAGAAGAAAGAGTAAAAAGTGGAAAGAGAAGGAGGGGAAAAGAAGCAGGAAAATAAGGGGAAGGAGACGAAGATGTGAGAGAGGCAGAAGAAGATAATGATGATTTTTTGTTATGTGATGGGATTTATGATGTTCTGCTATCACTTTACTATCATGTATTCTGAACATGAGTTCTCCAAAGATGTTTTTTTAATTGATAAGATGATTATTCCAAAGATGATTATTTAAGGTCGCATCAACATCTAGGTCATTAGCGACCACTATTGGTGCTAACGGTATGGTACTATGAAGTTGAAACGATATAGTGATGACAAGGGGTGAAAGGACGAACACAACCACGCCTGAGGCGGGACTAGAACCCACAACCCTTCGGTCCGAGATCACTATGACACTACCGCCTTAGCGATCTCGGCCATCGGGCCGATAAAGGTGTTTTAATGTCTCAATTTTGATGGACCAACTGCATAATTTCACCAGTACAATTCGTTCAAGTTGAGTTGAAAATATTTTTTCTATAGTTTTAATTTTATCTTTCTTTGAAAATATTTAATTTCTTAAGAGTTTGAATATGGAATATTGAGTGAAAAAGACTTATACAAGTTTTGGGACAGTCATGCCGACCTACTCGATTGCTGTCGGCTTGAAATAGCTCTTTGTATTGTCTTATTATTGCAGCGACAACAATGTAGCCAAGGATTAATAAAATAATTTTATACAAGGGCGGTAAATGTCTCTCCCCTCTCTTATATATATATATATATATATATATATATATATATATATATATATATATAGTTTATTTATTACTCTTTTTGTGCTACCATAAAATGAATTCAATTAAAAGTATTAATATATAAATAAATATCTATGCGCACCAGAGTCAACGTATTTACTTAATTGTATCCACACTAGCTTTGAAAAATATATTAGTGGGCGACGAAATTTTAAACTGCGAGTTTAGTGGTACTACGCAATATCTGAAAGGTTGCCGACCGCTCATTGAGATCGTAGCCGTAGTGAGAGAGCGTATGCAGTTGAGAGTTTTCAGGAGACACATCGCCGGCCGGAGGCTCAAAGCTCGAGTCCGACGATGGCAGGTTCCTCACGCCAAACTAAATAGCTGGGTCGGAGAATGCCACTATTTGAAGAGAATTGTAGACTTCGGCTGCTTTTATCAGTCATTTTCATCAATTCCAGGCGGATACCAGAGAAGTACTCATACCACGCGCCAAAAATCGCGCACGATCTTTCGTGCCGTCTCCGCTCACATTTTTAATGACCCCATCCAGTGAGGCTTCCAAGTCGGGCTTGTGACAGTTGTAAATCTGTCGTCGCCGCATTTTTTCTATATTGAAACGACTTATGGGAACATATAGCAGGTAGGCAAGCGTCGCTTCAATGAAGAGAGACAATGGGCTTGGACAACGCAGCCCCAATGGTCTAGAAAGATGAGTTCGCGAATGTCAAGCCGTAGCCTGATTCGGAAAAGAATGCTCCTGTAGCGTCATCGGGAAAGAATGCTATAAAATTGTAATGGTTCCTCTATCTTAATCTCCTCTCCTCTCGTAAGTTTATCTCCTCTCATTACTCCTAAAATGGATCTCAGAAATCTCATTGCCACTGTTAGCATTCTTTTATCTCTGATCATCAGTTAACATGACTGAATGCTAGTGCTAGTGCTCTGTGAACCTTGTAAAATGTTATTTTTTCTTACTTTTTTAAGTGTTTCGTACATTTTTCACGCGCACTGCCGGGGTCGACACACCCTTTAGTGTAAAAATAGATGACGTTTAGATTTAAGGATTTTTCCTAGAAAATTCAGAAATTTAATATCATGCAAATGTGTTTCACTGCGTTATACATGATATCACGCACGGTGCCATTCCCCCCCCCCCCCACGTTTCCGCAAAACCGGGAAAAAAGCTGCGATCAACGATACGGGGATGTTAGGTGTGGATCGCTCGAATAATGAAAATATAGCCCTTAAAACCATATTAAAGGTTTTAGTTGTGGACTTTAAGACCTTGCAAGTTGAACACCCCAGAGAGATATGGCATAATATTCTGGGGAAATACATCTTATAGCTCCCAGACTTTTAGATTACAAAAACGAATTGTACGAATAATAACCAAATCCCACCTACGTGATTCATGTAAGCATCTCTTCATTAATCTAGGAATTTTACCATTACCTTGTCTGTTTATTTACGAATCAGCAGTTTTTGTCAAAAATGACTTGCTTAAGGGCGGGAATATATTTTCAGAAAATGCCGATGTCTATTACTGTAACACTCGACGTAGAAATCATATTCATCAGGTGACAGTATCAACAGCTCAATACCAAAAATTCACATACAATACATGTACATTATTTTACAACACTTTGCCAGATGACATTAAACGATTAAATTCAATAGAAAAGTTTAAATCCCAAGTGAAATAGTTTCTGCTGCATAACTGTTTCTATACAATTAGAGACTATACCGAGCATCACAAGAAAAGTAACATAAATTTTAACAATGATACATAATGCATTTTTTACCATTTGGAATGTATAAATGTGTATAAACAACCTGTAACAACTTTTGTACTACAGCCTCCGGGTCAATGACCCCCATCTCGATCAGGCTTTTCGTCCAGTTTCCCTGATCCATTGAGTAAATGCTGAGATGGCCCCTTGTTTTGCTTCTGGACATAAATGTAACTTCATTTTCTATGCACGTCTTCTAGAATTCAGTGAGAAATACAATTATTCAAATTATCGTCTCTATGTTGTCGCGGCAGGAAGTATTAATCCGAAGGACAACATGGATAAGAGCCAACATTTATTGCTTATTTATCCTTAAAAATAGATTTTATTACATGGGAGGTTTTTTTTAAATTTAAGTAGTATATGACAGTGAAGGGATCACAGAATTGTGAAAATGTGCACACAATTCACTTTTTCCCATAGCACGTCATACGCAGTTTGAACTGTTTTTGACGTAAAATAAATTTAAAAAATAAATAAATAAGCCTAATTTTTATTTCGCCACTCCCTTTTTCTGCCAGATTACATTGTTCGACTCGATGAAAACAGGCAGCTTTTGGCGAAATCATTAAAACTTGTAGACGATACTGTAGTACATGGACAATAGAAAGTTGCAGGGGAAAAGAATGATTGATAACAGAAAAATGTAACATAGTGTTTTCCCAACAATCTGATTTCCAAAAATTTAAAGTTCTTTCGAAAATTTCAGAAGGTGAAAAGTCAGTTGCTGAAGAAATGGAGCTTTCTGGCCTGTTGTGTTTAAAATTTTCTCCAGTAATCACTGTCGACATTCAGAGCTCTTTATCTCAATTAAAGAGGCGCAATTTAATAACAGAAAATTTAAGAGAACTCTGAGACATAATTGTTTTAAGTAACATGTTTGTAAATGTTTGTAGATTCAAGGCATTTTGTCTTTAAATTAATTACGTTTTCAACTAGGTTTTTTGTTTTATTTTTATTAAAACTGTTGTGAATTCCATATTCTACACCCTTGTGTTGAACAGTAATCCTCAATTTAGTATTAAAATGAATTAAATTTTACTTTGACGTTCTTCTGCTTATTTCCGCAGTTTTAAGTGTGATTTTTCTACCAATTTTAAATATTCATAGTGTCTAAATACCCGATCTGTAGTGATGACAAATGGAGTATTTTCTTTATTCGTATATTGATACCTATCTAAGTTGTATTTAGTATTATTGGCTTATTGACTAAAGATAAATTTAAAATGATGGACGCCTCACTTGATTGTAGAAGTTAACACTTATTGTGTTGTTATTTACTCCTTGAATAGCTATTTTTCAAAAATTAAAATTAATTTTTGTGTTTATTTATGAATGACTTTCTGTTTGTTTGTTTTTTGTAAAAAAGTAGATATCTGCCAAAAAATGCAAAATAATTGCATATTTTTAATGTACTTTATATTTTCGATTATTTAAATTTTACTTTTGAAACGGTATTGCTTAAAATTGTATTTGGACATTTTTAATTTGGCAGTGTAATGTCAAAAGATTCATTCCAGTTCCCAAAAAGTAACGGACATGTTACATGGAGCGCTCTATGACTTACCACATTATAAACTTTATCAAATTATATTAATCGTATTACATAAAAATTATTGCATGCAATATAGAAAATTCTTAAATCAAAAATTAGGAATAATTGAAAATTGTACAAAATGTACCTACAGATCGAAATTGAAACAACGTGTAGAAAATTTCTAGTAAAGATGGACCATTTATTCTACCCTCATAGAAACTAAAAACTGCCAGAAATTAAAAATAACCAAAAGCAGCTAAAAATTTCGAAGAGTACGAAAATAGTCTGAAGAATGTGGCCTAGTCGGAGTCGATCTCTCCTTCAGCAACCTAAAAATACATTTCAAAAGCTATCTGATTACACTGCCCTGCAGCAAAAATGATGTTTTCAAATTAATGCGTGTTCCAAAACGGAGTTTAACATTAAAATTCGCTTATACTATCTCGAATACGCACGTATATACGGAGTATATACGGAGTATATATGTAGTCGCGCCAAGCCAAACGTATTCGTCGCGTGTTATATACGGAGTATATACGTAGTCGCGCCAAGCCAAACGTATATACTTCGTATACACGTAGTGTGAAGAAAGTTATGTGATGCTGCGAGAAATCGATTTTAACGGAAATACATGTTTTGAGGTCCCCTGATACCGAAGTGTCTTGTTTTCAAAACGTCCGTCCGACTTTCCATCTGCCTGTCTGTCCGTCTGTGGACACTTCTAGCGCCTAAACCATATGAAGGAATTTTTCAAAATTGAAGAAACCCCTGTCCATCCGGCTCTAGTTGAAACTTTGAAATTTTGAAAAACATTTTCTAAAATAGGGGGATACTTTTCATACCCCCGAACATTTTCAAAATTTTCTCACAAACCACTACAATTTTTTTCTTTAAATTTCTTGCAATAATAGAGTAAAATACAAGGGGTACAAATACAAAATAAAGGTGACACAGGTCCGATTTTCACAGTTAACACTGAATATTCAAAAATTGCAAAAGTTTGAATTATTTTCAGCGTCATGCTACAACTACAAAATTGAAGACAGAGATTCTTCTTTCAAATAAAATTTATTGTCTATAAATAGTTCATTAATAAAGGTCATATAGATTATTTTGAAAATTTTAGTAGTTTTCCTACAATAGTGTGCAATATTTACTTTTTTAAAAAAATAACAAAGACAAGATTTTCTCAAAAACGGCTCCAAATTTGTCTTTAAAATTTTGGTAGGATTAGTGCCAAACCAATCTTATGGGATGACAAAACGCCATATTGCTCTATAGTTTTGTTTTTTCAAAAATTTCAAAAATGTAATTTTTTCGACTTGCCTATCACGTTTGGATAATTTCCATTAAATGCGATTTCTTCACATTGTTATATTTATCAGTACATGTGCTTTAAATAATGTCATATAATGTTTCTTGAAAACTCAAAAGTTTTCTGTTAAAATGAGCTCAAAATTCCGCATTTTCAGCAACGCTCAAACGCCATTTTCTTAATAATGGCTCCAAATTCGTTCTTCAATTCTTCGAACAGATAGTGGTAGTAGCATTGTTTAATACGAAGTCAAGTTCATTTTGGTGTTTTCTTTTAATTTTTCAAAAATTACACGAATGTAATTTTTTCAAAGTATGTCTCACGCCGATAATTTGCATATTTCCATCGAATTGTGTACATTGATTTGTGACATTTGTGTACATTGATTTGTGAGTAGAAGTGCTTCAAATGACTTCAAATGACGTTTTTCGAAATCTCAATAGATTCCTGTGAAAGAGAGCTGCAAATTCCGCATTTATAGTAATGTTTAATCGTCATTTTCTTAAAAACGGCTCAAACAATTTTTCAATGAAAATTTATATTTAAGGCGAGGCATTTCTCTTCTTTAATATTGTAATATTCCGTTCCGAAAGCGAAAAGTTGAGATAATGTCCAAAAAATATACTTCGGGTGACAATAAATGGCAGCTGGCCAGAGAATGGAGCACGACCTTAAAGCCAGTCCACAGCAAGGAAATTAGAAAACTTTACTAGTCTGTGCCATTCTGTAGAACCACTGGTTCTACATAATACGCACGTAAATATGGGGTATCTACGTACTATAGAGAAAATTACGTAATGCCGCGGAAAATTGATTTCGAGATTTCAACAAAAATACTCGTTTGCGGTCCCCTGATATTGAAAAATTGTTTTTTTACGTTCTTCTATACGTACGTATATACTGAGTATATGCGTATTATCGAGAAAGTTATGTGATGCTGCGGAAATTCGATTTCGAGATTTCAAAGGAAATGAACGTTTTAAGGTCACCTGATATCGAAAAAGTGTTTTTTTTTCACAACGTCCTTCCATTCGTCTGTCTGTCTCTCCGTCTGTGAACACCACTAGCACCTAAACCATACACAGGATTTTTTTCCAAAATGGATTTTCCCCGGTCAATCTGGCTCCTCTCAAGGCGCTGCGATTTTGAAAAACATTCTTCAAAATCTATTTTTTTACAACGGGCAGTGCTAATTGCACTGTTAAAAATGACATGAAGTTCATTTTGGGGTATTCTTCTGTTTTTTCACAAATTACACAAATGCATTTCTTTAAATATCTCTCACGTGGTTAATATACACATTTTCAGCGATTTGTAATCACTACTGCATTTCTAGGTTAAGTGGCTTTAAATGAAGGTTTTTGAAAACTCAAAAATTATCTGTGAAGAGAGCTTCAAGTTTCGCATTTACAGTAACGCTTATACGCCATTTTCTTAAATATGGCTCCAAATTTTTCGATGAAAACTGCTATTGATGACGAGGTTTTACTCTACTGTAATTTTCTGAAAGTAATATTTCGGATCTACTATTAGGAAAAAGAAAAATTGAGAAAATAAAAAAAAAGTACTTTGGGCCGCGATAGATGGCAGCTGGCTAGAGGATGGGGCATGACTATAAAGGTAGTCCACACCAAGGAAACTAGAAGACTTTACTACGGGAAAGTCTGTGCCATTCTGTAGCACCACTAGTTTTCTATCAAATCACGTTTTTGAGAGAATTAAGAATATGTTTTCTAAGTCCCGTTTATATATACAATTGTATGGTACGAGAAGAATTAAATGTTAGAGTGTGATTACACCATTTCATGCGTTTTATGATTTACACTACTCTGTACGTGCCCTTGACAAAGACAATATACGTTTAAGTACATATAAGGAAATATTTTAATAATAGAGTAAAATACACTTTGTATATGGGTACAATTTTAGTATATATGTAGTGTTCATCAGAAAATGACTTTAGAGGAGCTAAAAGCAGGTGTTGGACAAGCAGGTACTGACCTCGGATCTGGAAATTAATGCGTGACCCAAATTTTGAGAATACTATGAGCCAAACAGAAAAACAATCCTGGCAGAGCTACAAAGACGTAAAAAAATCTCGTAGGACTAGCAGTAAACCATTCATCCGATTTTCTCGAAAATTGATATTCCGTGATCGATCTGGCTGATATCGCGGCTCGCTGAATTTGAAACTGATACTTTAATTTTGGGGAATACTTTACATGAAGCCCCTGGGGCATTTTAAAAATTTCAAAAGAATTAGTTCCATCTTATTTTATTATATTTGTTGTAGTATAGTGTGTAGGACGTTTAAGACCATATGTGCGGGCCCCATTTTCGTTGAAAACTCTGATTCGAAAACTGCAAAAATTCGAAACTTTTTCGGCGTTTTTCTACAACTACAATTATGAAAATAGAGATTTTTCCCTTAATGAAATCTTTTCCTTAACGATAGATTTTGAAATATGATCATGTTAAATTTTCCGAAAATTTGAGTACTTTTCGCGTAATTTTGCCTGAAAGTACGGGCGAGAAAATATGTGCTCTTTTAGTACCACTAGTTTTGTTTGTTTTTTCAAAATGTAGAGCAGTATAATTGGATAAAAGAGCCATATCGATTAATTCAAAAGAAAACGAAGTAAAAGTAAACCTAAATGTAGGCCTCTTCCCTTTTTTTTACACGCACGTCTATAATGGGAATTTTGATTTTAAATGTGTTCTGTGCTTGTGGAAAAAGATATTGAGCAAAATCTTCAATTTTGAGGATTTGAGAAAAATTGAGGAAACAAATTGAGACACGAAAAACTTTGGAATTAGCACACAGGATATTAGGGATCAGGGGCGGATCCAGTCCATTTAGGGGGGAAGGATCATATATTTTTGCAAAAATAATAATAAATACAATATTTATTATGTTGTATAATATTTTTATAGTGAATGAATGATACTATGGAATATTACTCTTTAAATAATCACATAATTCTAACTTAAATAAATATTTAAATAATGTTGCCAAATAAACAAAGTTAAAAAACTTATTTTTATTTTTCCTGCAATTTTCCTATTTGTTTCTAGGCCTTTTGTGGGAGAGCATGACCCCCCTCCTCAGATTCCATCACTATTAAGGATAGAGATGTGTTTCACAGGAATACCGGTTAAGTCAAAGGAAAACGAAGTAAAATGGTAACTAATGCGATCACAAAAAAGACTAGGAAGCTGAATGAAAATATAGATATTCTGAGAAGTCTTCTTAGATGAAAAATAATGACATTTTTTAATTGTTCCCAGCGGTCAACAGGAGACAAGTTCCAGAAGAAAGTGTTCTGCACTTAATATTGATTTTTATAAATACTCCTAATTAAGCTCCTGTAAAATTTCCCAATATATTGTAGTATGTGTAAATACATTTTCGATGTTAATACACCGATTTTTGAAAGGACTAGTGGGGCTACAACAGTACATACTTGCCCGCATTATTTTTAACTTTTGACATTTTCGAAAATTCAGAGAGTTCAACAAAAACGAGACCTGCACCATTTTAAGCATCCTTCGCTCTATCCGTGGAAAAATGATTTAAAGAGCAAATTTGAAGCGGTTTTTGAGACAGTCCTTTTTTTATAAATTGCATTAAATTCAAGCAGAAATTACAAGAAAAAAACTTGTTTTTCCAAAAAATTGTACATGACTACTCTTTAAAGATCTGATTTGTTAAAACAGTTCTCATTTATAAAAAAATATGTCTTCAAAGTTGTACTTTTGAGATGTCATTTTCTTGCAATTTTCGAAAATTATGTCTGAGTTTGTCGGAAATGTGACCAACACGACGTTTTTCAATCGTCCGTTGATATGTACGAGGGGCAATTTAAAGAAAAAAATTGGAGCCGTTTTTGAGACAAAAACTGTTTAAAAATTGCCTATATTTCACGCAAAATTACTCCCAAACTACTCATATTCTCGAAAAATTGTATATGAACTTATTTCCAGATCTCTCTGAACAACAGATTTTATTAAGAAAAAACTCTTCAAAATCTTCATTGGTGTACTTGTAAGAAGACGCCGAAAATTTTTTGAAATTTTGTAATTTGCGAAAAATAAGAGATTTCAATGAAAATTAGATCTGCTCCATTTTGTTGCTTACACTATTCGAGGACAAAGTTCAACCAAAAAATTTGAAGCCAATTTTGAGATTATTTTGAAAATGTAGCTTTACGTAAAGTAATTACTACTCTAATGATTGTCTTAATATTTTAGAATGAGAATTGTACTCTAATAGAATTATGGACAATCAAAAATCTTAAAACGTTCACATTAAATTGCCAAGATAATGTTGTATATAGGTGATTACAACGTTTTGTGGCCCAGTTGTGACGCCATTATCAGGTAGAACTAGAAAAACAGAAAATTACATCTCTGAAATAATAGCGATAAAGTAAAATTAGGCTATCTGAAAAAAGATATACTGTTGACATCCTTTAGCATCAATCTTGGACAGTCTGCAGTGCCATTCGAAGGCGATCTTGGCCAATGTTTGCGCTGTCCCCCGGACACGTGGCCTTGTAAAACCGATGCGCACTTCGACAGCCCTTCCTGTATACCAGGAAGATCGCGCATATGACTTGCTAACTAACGCTCTGCATTTGCAGTCGAATTCGTGAGAAGCGTACAGTCTGTACCAATTCACGAGACATCCATTCCTCTAAGGTGGAACAAAGGAGATTCTGGTTTCCTTTTCTTTTTAGCATCTATGTTGTGATGCATACTTTTCTAAACACGAAGAAACCGTGGAATCTAAGTGATTTATCCAGAAAACTACACGTCACAAATGTATCTTTTAGAGGATATTCAAGAAACATCAAAATTGAAATTAGATTGTTTCAAAATAAGATTGTATAGTACATTGCATTTTGATGTGAAATGCCGTCAGTTAAATAAAAAGTTCCGTGAAATTAATTTGTACACTGCCATGCACGAGATGAAATTTCAGTTGAACGTATTATATATTTATGACTAGTTATGTGCAATGAATACAGTTTCGAAGGAAGGAAAAGTTTCTTTATTTTTTTAGGTTTAATTTCTATCTATTAATGTGTTTTTAAACAGTTCTTTTATAGTGTACGAACTGAGGGAGAAAGTATTTAAAGAGTGAAATATAGTGAACTTTATGGTTGTCACATTAATATTAATAATTCAACACAAGTATTCTTGTTCCTTTCTGACAATAAATTAACATTTTTTTCAAAAACAGATATTCATGTAATGTTGACACGTTTCGCGTGCCATTTACATTCGCATCATCACGTGTAAACAAAGAATAATAGATATGTTTATGAATAAAAAAGAAATAAATGAAAAACAAAAGAGAAAGAGAGAGAACGAGATAATATTTAATGTAGAAAGAAAAACTTCTTTACGTAACTGTTTCTAGAATCTGTTATCAAGAGTTGGTGATAAATGCTGTAAATCGTACTATAGGATTATTATAGAAATATGATACATCGTTCACTTCTTCATTTAAGACATTCTTTTCGCCTAAAATATCTATATAATATGGAATATAAATGAGGATACATTACATCAAGATAAGTAGAAAATACAGTGCTGTGTTTGTTGTGTATTGAATCGAGTATTTCAAGATGTAATGTATTTGCAGACTTAGTGGGATATAACATTTTGAAAAGAGTGTCACATTTTAGTTAAGCGAGAGACCTAAAAGAATATGTGAAACGCTCGAGTTCCGCCGGATGTCCACGTGTTCCAACCGCCGCTCTGAAGTCTTCATCAGATTCATTGTTATTTAAATTAATTCAGCTCTGCGCACGGACAGAGTGTGTTGCTTTTGCTGCACACATCACACAGATCCAGAAACATCGCCGATGAAATTATAGTAAAAAAGAAACGATGTATAAAATCAAGAGCTACAATAAAGTAAAATTATTTTTACTACTTCCTTTCGTGATGAGAATCATTTGAAAATAAAAATGTCCAAACTAAAACTGGATTATTCGTAGTTTTATTATGAAATTATATATTAGACACCGGTTACTGATTGATCCATTTTCTGCATTCTCTATATTCACTTTTAATGGCAGAGCGAAGAATGCCATGATATGCGCACCGAAAATCGGCGATTTTTCGGCAAAAAACCTTCTTTCTCATCTCCGGGCCCTGCTAACGAAAATGTGTTGCTACGAAAGTAGCGTGACGTCGCGTCAAGCGTGGCAAAGAAATTGAAGAAAAAAAATTGGGGAATTTTTGAAAAAGTTTTTTTCTTATAAATTGCCTTAAATCAGTTAAATCTTCTTAGAATGACAAGAAAGTACAAAAATCCTAAACTAATTCAAAAGTTACAGTACAAATATTAAAACACTCTTTATCTCATATTTTCAACACTGCATAGAGCAGCGCGTATGGTTTCTTCACACACGAAGAGTTTTGCCGCCAACCACGTATCAATATACAGAACAGTACTAACTAGTAGCGGCAAAATTAAGAGCATTATTTTGTTCCTCGCGTATATTTTTCCCCAAAATTCAAAATGTAACATTATTTTGTCGATTAACACAGTAGAAGGTAGTGGTCTCTTTGCAATTTGGCTGGTCAGGAGGATTTCTTTAGCATTTTCGCATAGAATTTGCTATCGTGATATTCCGCTAGTTTCCCCTCAATATTTTAATAGTTTGAAAGCGAAATAGAGTCCCGAGCTATCACGACTTCATCTTAAGGTGATACGGAACAAATAGTTTGAGCCTGAAAGTTAGGCATCCCAACGTACATGCACCAAATATTTCAGATCTTGCGGGTTGGTTTGTGGCGAATACTTTTCACTTTCCCGTATTCTCAGTTTAGAAAAAAATATACATTGCTTTGTGTTGTGTTGATATTTAGGCAGAAAACAAATTTTGTGAGTCCAGATAGCGCACAAGTGGCACTGCGTAGTATAAGGAACATTAGGTAACGTTGCAGGACTATGATCGATTTGTCGACAAAAATACACGTTTTGATGATCCCTGATCCTGAAAAAGCGGATTATCCTGGCTCCTATAAGTAGTACAGACAAAATACACGTTTTGGGGACCTTAATACTTAAAACGTGTTGTTTTTTTTACTCAAATCGTCATTCTGTCTGTCCCCATCCCCGTAGGCGGAGTTGTGGCCACAACATTTCAAATGGTTATTCATAGATAATCCCAGGTGAGGAATTCGATTCTCCTACCCGGGTACGCAGATTCCAAGTGATACTTCGTTGGCATATGTAGACTGCAGTGAGGAGACGTGCTGGGAGCTCCGTGCACTCGGGTGTAGAACGCGGGTGGCCCCCAGTTCGATTCTTTGCTTCGCCGAGGTAGTGCCTGACACTCATTTGAGGAGGAGCAGTAAGCGGCATAAAGAGTTCCAGAACCAACACGGAAAGTTGGTAGTCTCGAGCTGGCGAGGCGGCCTCACGAAGACAATCTATACTAATAAAAGTCAATTCAACGACGTGTAACCGACATCGATACGGCAAAATGTAGCGTATGAATAGATATGAAATGTTTGCAGGCTCTTCTTCAGGATTGTCGCAGAGTCCTAGTAATGTTTGGTTAACACAAGCCAAATGCGCAAAATAAATAATTTAAATAATATGTTTGTAGATGCACCGTGACCATTTTTCGCCTCTCGCTTAGAGCACGTGGTATATTCCGCCAGATCCGCAGCAAAACTGGTACCTAATTTATTCGCTAGAGATCAGTAGCGATGCATAAGATAACAAAAATTTCATCTAATAGCAATGTGTTGTAATCTATATATATAAAAGAAAGTCGTGTTAGTTACACTATTTATAACTCAAGAACGGTTGTACCGATTTGGCTCAAAATTGGTGAGCAGGAAGCTTAGAGCCAGGAGACGGACATAGGATACTGTTTATCTCGTTCGACAGCGTTCCTGTGTGAGAACGCACGTTTTTGCACGTTTTCGCGTGATTTCGCATGCCAGCGGTCATTGTTGCCTGTTGTAACCCATTGTTGTAACGCCGCACTGATAAAAGCAGGCGATAATGATAGCCACCTTTCGTTTGCCGTTATCTATACTAATATATAAAGACAGAAGTGCGTTGTCTTCCAGCGCGGTAATCTCTGAATTTACTGAACCAATGCCGATTAAACTTTTGTGCTAGCATCCTTTAAAGGCCTGGAGTACTATAGGCTATGAGTTAGAAACATAAACAGTAATATATTTTCAAAATAATTACTTTTCTGGACATTTTCGCCTAGCCTTACATCACAGATTCAAGAGTGTGTCAATGCCAATAGTTAAGCTGCGCGCCACCAGAAGATGACGTCTGAGATCTACTACTGATTTCATCAGTGTCCAGAATTACTACGAAATTCATTGGAGTTTGAATAAGGTTATGCAATGTTCCTGTGAGAATATTTGAAAGAACGCCGTAACTGAAGTGGTAAAGAATGCCAATGTTCATGCATTGCTCTTTGTCCGTGTTATATACAAAATGACAAGAAATCATTGTGAGATTGAAAGTGTTTAATAATTGAGGTAGGTTGTGAGAATAAAAAGTACAATAATATACAGTACAGAATGTACAGTAATGTAAAATGTACAATTTATAGATATCGTATATAATATAAACAACGTCTTCTTTTACAGAAATTTGTGATAACTGAATTGTTTGACGAAACGAGTGTCACAATTGTCAAAACAAATTGCAAATGCCAAGAGATGGGTAGTCTACTGAAATTTTGAATCGGCTACTCAGAGGGAAGATCGACTTGCTGAAGTACTCACTCGCCCCATTGAAAATAATACTGCAAGAAGGGGTGAAATGTGAATAATTCTCTAAGTAGTAGGGCAGCTGTTCATTAGGACTCTCAATTTGACTACACAGGTCTTAGGTTCAAAATGGTAAAATGGAAAATGTGTATATGTTCCACATGTGTATACATTCCACAAAAATTATATATGTGAGTCTACAAGTATTTTATTTTGTAGTTTAGATTTGTTTATTGCTTTTAGTTATGAAGTGAATGTTTAGAAGCTGGAACCTTAAATAAGAAAAATGTAATTATTTGTGGAAAAGTGAGCGAGATAATCCGGAAATTTACAAATGGGGGTCAAGAAAAGACAGCTATCGTGGCGTGGTCGGGCAGAACATGGCAGGGAGTAGGGCGGAGAAGGGATACAATGGAAGAGATAGAGGTAGGTCCCGCCGCAGGGCATGAAAAGATTGAATTTCTCTTCCTGTATAATAATTTACTGTAATAAATGCCCGTGCAACGCCGGGTACTTCAGCTAGTATAAAATAAAAGAAAATTATAGTATTTTATTAAAATTTGAACCAATTACGTTAAAAATAATCTTAAACATCGTGATTTATGTAAAATTGATCTTTTTCCTCATTCACAAGGATTGTATATGAAGAAAGCCGGGTATTTTGCTAGTGAGTCATAAGATGAAAAATGAGCACTTCCGTTTCGAACAAATAAAAACTTCGTAAGTCTCCAAAGAATTTTTCTCGTTTCTCGCGAACTTTTGCTCGTTGTGAACAAGTGATAGTGCAGGTTAAGAATTTTGAAAATTGGTTTCCTGAGTAACAAAGAGGTCACATACGTTACGCGCGTCGCGCACATAATTTTTGTTGTCTCGTTCTTTAAATTCGACTATGAGTAGTAGTGACGAAGAACAGAAGGTGTTAGAGGCGCAGCTAGTTTTTGCTGAAATACTGAGCGAATATACAATTCTTTTTGAAAAAAGCCAACTTCCGAAAGTACGCTGTCCCTGAAACGAAGCATTACAAAGTTTGAAAAACAGTCCCCCAAAAAATCCGAGTAGAAATGAAAAACGGCCAATTAACATAGAAGATATGCAATATGAAAATGCGCCTGAAAGCAAAAACCGATAAAAATCGTACCAAATATACATTGTTCTTTTCGAATCTGTAAAGATTCTAATAGTCTATCACACTAGAATCTCGCCTTATCTTGTATTTTTTTTAGTCTGCTGCATCTGCATGTGAGCACACGGTAAAAGTCGACCATATTAACCTTACTTTTCAAACATGAATCTGCTATTGAGGTCCCTCCGAAATTTTGAAGCTAGTGCTCAATCTAGAGAGTAAACGCTTAACTTTATTCATACCAATTCTGAGCATTTGCTGGCCAGTTGAGAGTACGCTCAGAGACAGAGCGAGTGCTCAGACTTTGAGCAATTGCTCACCCACTTTATCCATACGAAATTCAGTAGGGTCTCTGAAACTCGTAGCAAAGAGTAAATGTTTACTTTTATTCATTCCACCGAATGCATTGTGTGACTCCCCACCTAATGAGTTGTACATATCGCAATTCCGCGTTTCAGCATCGCGTTTCAGCGTATCCGGGGCCAGCTCAACAATGTTTTTGTTCCACCGCGGGGAATTGAGCCTTCGCTCAGGTGATCTCTCTTGGAAACTGAAATTCTCCCGGGTAAAGTTCAGGTGTATGAAATAGAAGGTCAGTCAAGGTTCACACTGCCCATCTCTCCATCTGCCAATACTAGCGCCTAAATCGCACATAGGATTTCAACCAGCATCAATTTTTCCTGAATGTAAAACCTATATAAAGACCCTAAGATATTTTCAAAATTTTTTCCTCTTTTTGGCTGGAAAAGGGCAAAAATGATGCTTATAAAAATGACGTAAGACCCATTTTCAGTGGAAAATAGAATTTAAAAAATTACAAAAGTTTAACATTTTTGGGCTCTTTCTCACACTTACTAAGCCTTCTTTCATCTACTGAAGGTTGAATTTTTTTAAAATGAAATTCGTCCTTCAAAATTAGATCTTTAGGTAACGTAAAGTACAATTTAAAAAAAATATATAAACACGTATTTCTTAGTGAAATCGTGACACGAAAAATTTAAACAAAAAATGAAACCGTTTTATTCACGAATCTGTAGTATTTGTCAAAACTGACTTACTTAATGTTTATGATTGATTGATTGTTAGTGATTCCGTGCGCGTCAATTGCTAACGTCATTCGTCCCGTAAGTGTAGTGCATGATCTTTACTCGGGAGGAAGCAGTGGTCTTCCCCCGCATGATGGCGAGATCCGGGGCCTACCTACCGTCGACAAGTGGGGTTTTCCCTCACCAGATATCTCCCACTAGCGGCGCACCGCTCCAGCCGGGACAAGATCTAAGCTCTCGACCGATCTCCTGGTAAGAGGGATAGTGTAGTGCATGTTAGTGTAAGTGTAAGTAAGGGATGAGAATAGGACAACGAAGAGGAAGGAAAGGCATTCGCCTGGTGTTTATCGGGGAAACCACGGAAAACTATCGATCAGAGCAGCCGGCCGCTACGATTCTCCTTCAAACAGGAACTGAAATCGACCTAGCTGCCAAGCTAGTGGCGAAAATCTTGCCACCGTCGGGGCTCAATCCTAGGACCTCCCAGTCAGAGGCACTGCAGTGCATCAGTTGATGTCCTGAGCCACCTCTCCTGGTACTTAAGGATAAGAATATATTTTCATATAAGATATATATTAAAAATTACAAAAACACGTCGTTGGAATCATATCCATAAGATCACTACAATCATATCAGCAGCACACTACAAGAAATTCGCATATAATACATGTCCATTACACAAGTTGATGAGATAAGTAAAATCTTTCCGGCTGAAAAATTGTTTCTATACAATTACAGAGTGCAATGACTATTAAAAATAAAACAATATTTATTTTCACAATGATGTTTAATGAATTTGTATCTATAATTTTAAGACTTAATATGTCCATAAATGAAGCTTTATTATGCGCACTTTGCTGTGCTCTTTTATTTTCTCGTAGTACATACTTTCACTCTACTAGTCTCGTTCTACCTCCTTACGTAGTGAGGAGAAAGTCTTGTAATGCTGCACCGGAGAAGGCGAAAAAGCCACCGGTGCGGAAGGGAAGGGAGGGCAGGCAATACGAGACGAGGCAAGAGGCGAGGCGAGAGGCGAGGAGAGAGGTGTGCAAACTGGAACAGCCATGTGAGCACATGGAAATGAAACATATCAAATATTTTATTGCTAATTAACTGCCACAATTTCGAATTAATTTCGTTTTTCGTTCACCATTTCGTTTATCATTTTCGTGGCAAAAATAGATGTGAGTTGGCTTCACACGACACCAGCACACACATAAGTTAAATTCAAATCGTCGTTCGACGGGAACCCTCAATTGATTTATTGCTAATTGCCGCATTGTGGAATTAATTGCCAGTTTTTTCGTGGCGAAAACGTGTGAGCTGACTTGACACGACACCAGCACACACATAATTTAAAATCGGATCGTAGCTGGACAAAAACCCTCAAATTATTTATTACTAATCTACTATTACAATTCGGAATTAATTACCACATATTTTCGTGGAGAAAACAGGCGTGGGCATAAGTTGCGGTGTTGGCCACTATCCGCATACTATCAACGCACATACGAAATGCCTACTGACTCTTGCTACCGGCTTACAAGGTGAGACGATTCAACTTATTTGTACTTTCTCGTATACGTACTATATACGGAGTAATATACGTAGTACAGAGAAAATTCTAAAACGCGACAAAAAAGGCGATATTTCGACAGGGAAACTCGTATTGTGGAGTCCTGATACAGAAAAAGGGGATAAATCTTCTTCTAATGTGTATTAAATTACTTCCTCTGACATGTTATCTAATGAGATTTCGCGAACTGTGGGTCCTTGATGCCCAAGAAGAGTTTTTTCAAAATGTCTGTCTGTCCGTCCATCTGTCGCTTAAACTATTCGTTTCCAAAATGAGTATTCCCAAGTCCCTCTGGCACGACTCGAAGATCTTCTTGAGAAAGGTTTTTTAAAATTTAGGATATTTTACACGAAGCCTCTGGAACATTTACAAACTTTTCTCAGAAATAGCTCTAAATTCTTTCTTTAAATTTTTTAAAGAATAGAATCAAATACGCTTATAAAGATGACTAGGTCTGATTTTCACTGTTAATTTTGAATTTTCGAAAATTGCAAAAATCTGAATTTTTTCCGGCGTCTTCGTAAAACTACGATATTGAAGATAGAAAATTTGTTCTTCAAATGAAATTTGTTCTCAATAATTAGTTCTTTAATTAACTTTAAGTGCATTTTTTGAAAGCGTTAATACAATCGAGCAATTTCGATTGAAATATTAAAAAATATTAAAAACAAGATCTTCTAAAAACTCTTTCTGCTCCAAATTCTGTCTTCAAACTTTTTGTAAAAAGATAGTGCTAAATGCACTGCATGAGATATCATAAACGCCATTTTAGTGGATTGTTTTGATCTTTGAAAAATTACACAAATTGAATTTTTTTCAATATCCCTCACGTTAAAATTTACATTATATATGTATTTCCTTGTCGAATGCGTTTGTTAACACACAAGGTTCAAAGTATCTCTAAGAATATTTATTCAAAAATCCGTAAGTATTTGGAAATTTTCGGAATGGAAAATTTTTGGAAACATTGGAACCAATTTTTTTAACTATAGAAAATTTTCCCCCGAAATTCTCCACAATTGAAAAGAGTTCAATTCTCTTCCATAATCCGAAAACCTAATCTCGACCAAAATATGTGGGGCCTAGAAAATAAAAATACAGAATACTAATAAATGTAGGTGTTTTTTAATCACAGAATAAAAAATATCTAATGCACAAAAAAGAAAAGTAAATCACCACGTAAAGTGAACAGTTCTCTAAATATTTTGTCTTATAACATTTTGTCAAATTTAGGTAACTATTAACGAAAATGTGAAATTTTTGTATTCGCTCCTTTAAGATTTGCAGGGGGATTAGTCGAAATTGGTTAGTACCATTAAAAGAATATTGTTAAACAATGTGTTTGTTTTAATCATGTGAACATGGCAGTCATTGAAGATCAGATTTTGGAGATATTTAAAGTGATTCATCGGTGGAATATTGACAGAATAATACAGTTTGGTATGATTGTCGATGTTATTTACTACTTACGTAGAGATTGTAATTCAAACGCATTAATTGGAATTGTTTTATTGCTGAAATTAGTTCGCGTGGAATCTTTGATTGAAAAAGAAAACATTGCAATGCGTCTCATAACTACGTCAACATTTAAATTACATACAGAGAAACCGTTAAAGAGTAAGTGGTTAAGAAATGTAAGGTAAGCCACCTCATTGTTTAGCAAATAATCAGCAATAATTTTACGTGGCATTTTGCACTTTTGCGGATAGAATTTAACTTACGTTCAGCTAGCAAAACCACATTCCAAAATCCCACGTTCATTGAAACAATAATTTTGAGCTATTTCTGTGCCTTTCAAATATAAAAAAATAATTAATTTGCTCAGACCAATTTAAAAAAAGGCATTACATTACTACGCCGTCTGCCTCATTACCAGTGCGTAAGAGAACATTATAAAAGCAAAATTGTTTTAATTTCTCAACAATTAAATTTTTTGAGCATTTAATTAGCAGTTTGACCGATTCCATTGAGCACGATTCGAATTTAAGTTTGTTAGTGTCGCGTCAAGCCAGCTCACGCCCGTTTTCTTCATGAAAATATGTGGCAATTAATTCCACATTGTGTCAGTTAATTAGCAATAAATCACCTTCTAGCTTCGATCTGACTTAACTTCTGTGTGTGGTGGCGTCGCGATAAACAAGCCCATTTCCGTTTTCGCCACGAAAATACGTTGCAATTAATTTAAAGTTGTTGCAATTAATTTAAAGTTGTTGCAATTAATTAGCAATAAATCATTTGACGGTTTCCGTCGAACTACGATCCGAATTTAAGTAATGTGTGTGCTAGCGAAGCGTCAAGCAAGCTCACATTTCTTTTCGTCCCCAAAAACATGTGACAATTAGTTGTAAATTATGGCAATTGAATAGCAATAAATCATTGTAGGGTTTCCGTACAGCTACAATCGTAACATACGCTACAATTGTAACATATGTGTGTGCTGGCGTGGCGTGTGTGCTGGCGTCAAACTAGCTCACGCCCGTTTTCACTTCGAATATACGGAGGAATTAATTCCAAATTGTAGCAATTAATTAGCAATAAATAATTTGAGAGTTTCGGTTGAGCTATGATTCGATTTGATTTTGAAGGAAGTTTTGGAGGAATAGAGGAAGCTTCCCCCTAAATCCCCAAGAGTGCAGGGTTTGCAGAATGCCGCACCTCCAAGTGGTGGCATTTTCTATGTCAAATAATATGGCATAAATAAATAATTATTTATTTATTTATTTATTTAAATAAATAAATAATATGGCCAAAAGATATTGTCTCAAGACGAACGATGTAGAGACATGTGTTGCCAACGCAAATGGTGGTCCAATGTTAATCGGTTTCTTCTAAATCCGCTGAGAATTGGCGTCAACAGATTTTTATACTCCAAGGTCCACACCAAACGCTGATTCACCATGCGTTGTAGCACGCGTAGGTCGATACTTTGCTGGCAATGATCGATCTTTCCCTTCTTTGGGAACTGGAACGACGATGGCTTCTTGCCAAAAGGTACGGATGGTGTGCTCTTCCCAGATACAGTTATAGTGCCGGAGGATAAATTGTGTGGCTGTTTCTGGGAGATGTTGCAGCATTGTGGATTTTGTGACGCGTTGTGGATTTCATCTCAACCTGGTGCGATTCTTTTCTCAAGCATCATAGCAGAACGTATTTCATACATGGTGAAAGAGGTATTATAATCCTCATGTACTCTGCTCGAAAAATCCAAAGCGCGGTTCTCCATTCTTTCTTTAAGCAAAAGGAGGTTTGGAGCATAGTTTGCCGAACTCGACATATTTTCATAATGAGTTACAAGTTCCTCTGCAATGGCGTCTCGAACTGTCATCATCTGGTCATTTTAAGAAGACCTGCCACTGAGTTTGGGGAAGGATATCCTTTAATATGACGCACTTTCCTCAAAATGACCTTGGTCACAAATTTGCACAGATCATGAGAAGGATGGCTCTAAGGATAATCGCAGGATACCGCACAGTATCCGACAGTGCAGCTTTAGTACTGGCCAGTGTCTCCCAGTGGATCTTTTAGCCCAGGAAAGGAGGACAGTAGATAAACAACAAACTCTGCCCAAAAGGCAATTAGACAATATCAAAGTGGAGTTGAGAAAGCATCTTCTGCACCAGTGTCAAAGCCGATGGGACCTGGAGAACAAAGGAAGATGGACACACAGCCTCGTAACTAACATCAAGGTTGGGATCAGCAGAAACCATGGCACAACGGACTTCTACTTTTTTTAATTTGTTGCGTCTACTTTGACGCAACGCGTCTCCAAGCCCCTTGGGGGGCGTTGAGCGCTTTGCATTTCTCGGAGTAATCCTCCCATTACTAACAGCGCTTGTTTTTTTTGTAATCCTCCGTTAATATTGTCTGTCGCGTCTCCTCGCAGTCGGTTGTCAAGAGGACCGCCAGGTAGCATCTCCGCGTACGCGCCTCCTACCGTGCGCTCCTGCGTCACTGCGGCCCAGGATTAGGAAGGAATAAGGATAGGGGTAGGGTTTAGGACACTTCACAGGGGTTGGAATAGCCCTTGTGAAGCAGCCGAACTCGTTTTGTTGGAACATGAGATTCGACGGGAATCGAACCCGGATCTCAGGGGTGAAAGGCTTGCGACTTTGCAATGAGCCACGAATTCAGCTTCTACTTGACGCAAGTCTTCTCAGGGCATGGCAGCTTCCAAGCATATCTATACAGATTTAAAATCGCTGAAAGCCCGATATGCGCACTATGCCACGAAGACGACGACGCTATGCACACCATATATAGTTGCAAAGATTGGGAGGAAGAAAGAAGAAAATGCTACAGCAAACTACGACGGGATTTAACGCCTGCAAACACAGTCCAAACTATGCTGCAATCCAGAGACAACTGAAAGACAGTATGCTGCAATCTAGAGACAACTGGAATACACTTCGTGGCTCATGTACTAAATCAGAAATCTATCACTAAAAGCAGAGAGAGAGAGAGAGGGCGAAAATATCATAGTGACCACCTGAAGAGGAAAGCTCATGCTCCCAGCCAATCTTCTGCGTGAAGTAATGTCCCACGCAGGAGATACCACGGCCCAAGAGGAACGAGGAGGTTAGGTTTTCGGTATGTCGTACTGAAGAGTTCGACATAACCGGCCTCATCGGTATGCGTAACGCATTTCCCCCTCCTCGGCAAACTAACTAAATAAATAAATAATAATAGTAGTAGCAATAAAATGCGCCCATTAAGTATGGAGACACGTGCTAGAAAGAAAGCCTTGGAAAAAATGCCGCTACCCGAGGAACGTCGGGGCGCCCCTGGAGCCATCGCTGGGGGTGACAGTATGCTAGCCGATGGTGACCAGGAGTTTAGCAGGCGGGCCCTGGTCGGGATACCCGAAATGCGACAGCCTGAAATGAGCGAACCAATTTCGAATGCCTCCCCTGCTGAAGGTGCTGCGAAGGTGTTACAACCAGCACCCACCCAAGCAAGGCTGCCAACACAGCGCAGAAAATGGCCAACGGCTGTTAATGAAGAAATAATGCACATCTATTACCGGATCACAAAAATTGTCACAGATGTGACTGGAAACAGGCAGAAATTATTTAGAGAATTTCACCAGAGTTTCCCTGAATATTCCGTAACTGAACAAAGAGTGTCTGATCAGTATCGAGAAATTTTACGTAATAAACTGATTCCTGAGACACGGCTCCAGACCATTAAAATGGAAGTTGGTCGTGAGATACAGAACTGGATGAGGTTGAGAACTTACAACCTAGTGAATCAGAAATTCACCCGGAGTCCCACAAAAATGTCCCTACAACAGACAATATAACTACAGCTGAAGACGAAAGACTGGTGGAATCGCTGAAGATGGGAATGGGAGAAGCTATGTTCCAATTTGAAGGGACCAACCCAACTATGAGACCAGTGTTACCTAAGATCAATACATCGAGACAAATGGCACGTATTATAGATATCATGAATTGCGAGGTACTACCAGAGGAAATTGAAATGGCGCACAACTTGCAATATCTCCACCTTGTGCTGCGCCATATTGTGCTGCAGTTGTAGTAATAAAATCCCTGGGAATAGACTGTGAAAATCTGTCAGGAAAAAAGCAAAGAGGCCGTATGATGCCACCTAGGGAGAGGCGTCTCGCCAGGAACATAGAAATACTGAGAGGTGATATTGCCCGTATGATGAGTTATGCCAATGGTATTCGATCTCCAAAACTTGTGAAGCTGGCAGATCGTATTATGAATGTATTATGTAAAACGCATACTCGAAGAGATGAACCTTATACGACAGTACAACAGTGCACTGACACGCTGAAACAGAGACTATCAGTATTAACAAATCGATTGTCCAGATATAGAACCAGCAGAAATAGGAAGAAAGATAACATTTTGTTTGAAAAATCTGAAAAGAATTTTTACAGAAACCTGGGAAGAAAGGAAGAAGGCAATTACAAAGGATTATATCCAACACGAGAGTAGGTGAATGGTTTTTGGAGTAAGCAACTTTCCGATCCAGTGGAATGTGATGTGAGAGCGAGCTGGATTGGAGAAGAGAAGAAAAGCTGTGAACATCTTACCAAGATGCATTACCAAGAATTTACAACTGAAGACATTGGAGACGCGTTGCGTCAAGGTGGAGACGCAACAAATTAAAAAAAAAAGAAGTCAGTGAAGTAATCAAGAACCTATTGAATTGGAAAGCTCCAGGACCAGATAAAATTCATAATTTTTTGTATAAAAGATTATGGTGCACTCACCAAAGGCTGGCTGAATTGATCAATTATGTCATACAACAACCAGATAAGATGCCAGAATTTCTTACCCAGGGAATTACATATCTGATATCCAAAGACCCACAAAAACAAGAAGATTCAACAAAATACCGCCCTATTTCTTGTTTGCCAACGATGTATAAAATCATTACATCGTGCCTTTCGCAACGGATATACGCCCACTGTAGAGACAACGATATTATTGCAGTTCAACAGAAAGGCTGTAACAAAGGCTCCATGGGTTGCAAAGAACAATTAATCATAGATTCAGTATTGTGTGGTCAAGCATATGCAAAACATCGCAACTTGTTCATGGCGTACATTGATTACAAAAAAGCCTTTGATTCTGTACCACATACCTGGCTGATAGAAATACTTAAGATCTATGAGGTTGATACAAAAGTTGTCTCCTTCTTGGAACATGTTATGTCGAAATGGCGAACAAAAATTATCTTAAGTACTCCTGTTGACAACATCCAAACTGATACAATCAATGTGCGAAGAGGTATTTTTCAGGGAGACTCACTAAGTCCCCTCCGGTTTGTCATCTGTATGAATCCGCTATCTAATCTCTTGAATTCCACTAAATGTGGATTTGGAATTAAATTGGGAGCAAGAATGATGTATCGCATAAATCACCTTTTATATATGGATGATTTGAAGATATATGCTTCGACAAAATCTCAACTTGAACAACTATTGAGTATTGTGGAATCATTTTCAAAATGTATTAAAATGGAGTTTGGCCTGGAAAAATGTCGAACATTGAATATTGTAAAAGGAAAGCTCCAAGAGGGAGCCTTTGAACTTGAAAATAAACAATTGATACAAGCGATGTCTGCTGAGGAAACGTACAGATACCTGGGAGTGAGACAGGCAAGGCACATTGACCAATGTAAAATGAAAGATGAACTTGCAGAGGAATTCTTCCGAAGAACCCGAAAGCTCCTGAAAACAAAGTTGAATGGAAGAAATATCATAAAAGCTATTAACACCTATGCTGTCCCAGTCTTAAACTACTCATTTGGCATTATTAAGTGGAGCAAAACTGACATTGAGAACTTACAACGGAAAATGAGAGTTTTAATAACGAAAGCACGCATGTACAATTCAAAATATGCAGTCGAACGTATAACACTTCCGAGAAATATGGGTGGAAGAGGGCTCACAGATATTGGAAACCAACTTTGTCGGCAAGTGAAGAGCATGAGAATGTATTTCCACTCTGTTGGCAAATACATCAAAACTGCATAAAGCAATTTGTGAAGCAGATGTCTATACTCCGATAGAGCTGTCGAGACAGGATGTTGCGGACTTCTCATGCAATGACGGCCAATAGAGAGATTTATGGATGGCCAAAGCTCTTCATGGAAGACATCCACATGAGATGAGCCAAGAACGTGTCGATTTGAAAGCATCGAAATACTGGCTTATATCAGGACAGATCTTTCCAGAAACTGAAGGGTTTATGTTGGCTATTGAGGATCAAGTTATTCCAACGAGTAACTATTTGAAGCGAATTGTTAGAGATGGCAATGTGCAGAATGAGTTATGTCGTTATGGTTTTCCAACAGTGTAATCAGTTCATCATGTTACCTCGGGTTATACACATTTGGTGGGCACCGAGTATAAACAGCGATATGATTCGGTGGCCAAAATTTTACATCAAGCGTTGGCTCAGAAATGTCGTCTTCTGACTAAAGATAAGGTACCGTACTTTAAGTACCAACCTATGAGTATTCTGGAGAACGAAGAGTGGCGCTTGTATTGGGATAGAACTATCTTAATAGACTAGAGAGTGATCCACAACAGACCGGATTTGATTATGATTAACAAGTGTGAGAAACATGTCATGCTTATTGATGTTTCTGTCCCAAATACTGGCAACATTCAAAGCAAATACACTGAAAAAATCAGTAAATATGCAAATCTTCTTGAACCCGTTGAGAAACAGTGGAATATGGAAAGAGTCAACATTATCCCGATAATTGTTTCAAGCACCGGAGTCATCCCTAGGAGTCTGATTGGGGGCCTTAAGCAAATGGGTTTGAATGAAGACCTGTACAAACCCATGCAGAAGGCAGTTGTTATTTCAACAACAAGGATAGTGCGGAAATTCATGGGAAACAATGTATTATAAATTCTTTTTAAAAAATAGATGTATTGTGCTTTGATTTTGTATATCTGTGCAATTCATTCAAATGTGCCAATAAGATGAGAAAATAATAATAATAATAATAATAATAATAATAATAATAATAATAATAATAATAATAATAATAATAATAATAATAATAATAATAATTCCCCCGTGTGGTGTCGGGGTTTTTAGTAGAATAGCACCTCGGGACCTCCCCCTGTCGTAGAAGGCGACTAATCGGAGCAGCTGTCCGCTGTCACTTCCCTATACATCCTGTAATCCCCACATACTTGGTGTGTCATTGCTTCCACTTACTTGTGGCACACTTCTATTTTTCTATCCTGTAGGCCAATCTTCGTATCGGCCAACTCTTGTGTTTCCGACCCCGACGCTATTAGGTTTCGAGGGCTAGGGAGTCGTTCCTATTCTACTCTTCTATTCTAACTCTATTCTTTATTGTTCCCTCTTCTTTTCTTCCGTTTCCCTTTCAGCTGGCGGGAGCTTAAAATCGCTAGGGGAAGGCGACCCCGAAGAAAAAACCCGCGATGGAAGGTCTTTCAGGATCAACCATTACGGTGCAGGGGATCGGAGCCCCAGTACCGGCGGTCGGTGGCGAGCAAGCAGGCCACCGGGCGTCGTCACCAAGCGACTGCAATGCCAGAGACGTGGATCACTTGGCGTCCCTGACAGATAATGCCACAAGTGCATTTCACCCCTTCGTTGGAAGGCGAAAGCTGCAGAGATCACCTCCTAGAAGCCCCTCCATATCTGGAGTACCTACAGGAGTTAAGGTATCTTCCAGGCAAGGAGAGCCCACACCCGAGGGAGAACGGAATGCGGTGGAATGGGTTATAGAAAGATGGGAAATAACTCAGAAGCTTTCGAAATAAAATAAGGAGATCTTAGACCGCCTGCAAGCACAGCTCACGGTAATTGGCAGAAATCTGCTAAAAATAACCCGGTGATAGTGAAGGAGACTTTAGCCACAGCACAAGAAGAAGTAGACGCGTTGAAAAACCGATGGCTAAACACTGAAGAGGAGCAGAAGTGTATGTATGATAAGCTGATTCTCTTAGGGAAAGCTGACGAACAAGCGGAAAATACTAGGCGTGGCAGGGAAAGGGTCGAGAAGACTTCAAAAAAAGCAAAGGGAGAGCCCCGAGACCAACTTAAAGAAAACAAGAAGAGGGAAGCCCCAAGCCCTCCAGAAGACAACAGACCAGACAAGAAAGACAAGCAGGTGCAAGTTGTCGAATTAGATGGTCGTAAGGTGAAACAAAGCTCTCATGAGGTCTGGCTGAAATCTCCTGGACACAGGAAGTCGGCAAGAAAGAAAGAGAGTTCATCCAGAGAAGAAAATGAAACTCCCAAAGCGAGAAATAGAAGGCCTATTAATCAAGCCATCAAATTGACAGCAAACAAAGGGCAATCATATGCTGAAATAATTTAAAAAATGAAGGAATAGGTGGATCCAAAAGAACACAATGCCAACATCCGTACAATCAGGAGGACACTTAAAAATGAAATCCTGATTGTCCTGGAGAAAGGTTGCGATCCAACGTCACTAAATAACGCTATTAAGAGTGCTATAGTAGGGGGAAAACAATATGCACTGCTTTCATAGATTTAAAGTCAGCATTTGATACAGTACCCAGGAAAGAACTATGGGATGCACTGGAGAAAGCAAAGGTTTCAAGCAAAATGATGAGAGTAATTAAAAGCATTTATAAAAATGTGTATGGTACTGTAAGGCTGGACGGACAACTTAGTGGGAAATTTATAATGGGCAAAGGAGTTAAACAGGGAGATTCATTGAGCCCTCTACTATTTATAATCTTTATGGATCAGGTAATTAAACAAACCAAAAGGCGTACTAAAAAATGTAAAATTGGAAATTGGAAAATGAGACCAGTATGGATACAAGCATTGGTGTATGCGGACGATATTCTATTACTCGCCAAAAACCCAAGAGAGCTGCAAGAGATGATAACTGAGTGGGAATATGCACTGGAGGATAGGGTATGAAGATAAACATCAATAAGAGCAAGGTAATGTGTATAGGCAAAGAGAAGGAAGAAATGAACATCAAATGGAGAGAGGAAAGCATGGAGCAAGTAACAAGCTATGAGTACCTAGGAACAATAATTTCGGAAAACGGAAAATATGAAGAAGAACTGAATAATAGAGTGAAGAAAGCAAACTCTGTGTATTATCAAATAAATAAGAACTTGTTAAGAATGAATGTAGGTACTAAAACAAAACTCCAAATTTATAAGTCCGTATATATACCGTATATATATATATATATATATATATATATATATATATATATATATATATATATATATATATATATGGAACTGAAAGCATGCCACATAATACGAAAACAGAAAGTAGAGTCACAGCTGTAGAAATGAAATTCCTACGCAGGATAGTAGGGAAAACAAGAAGAGATCGAATCAGGAATAATACAATCAGAGAGGAACTAAAAGTTCCCCCGCTACTCAAAGAAATGGAAAATAAGGCTCTGAAGTGGTACGGACATGTTGCTAGAATGGCAGAGGATAGAAAACCGAAACAAATTATCGAAGCCAGGCCAGAGGGAAAGAGACCACCTGGAAGGCCAAGAGGAACATGGGACGCCTATATAGAGGATATATGCCAAAGGAGCGGGGCTACACTAGGAGAGGTGAAGCGCAAGGCACAAGACAAAAAGTATGTCGAATGGCTAACCCGACGCTGAGAGGCAACAGGGGAAGAAGAAGAAGAAGAAGAAGAAGAAGAAGAAGAAGAGTGCTATAGGAGACAAGGTTAATGTTAATACATTTAACCCGAAAATGCTGGTCGAAATAAGAAACATAGACGAGACCGTTACTCTGGACGAAGTGAAAGGAGCAGTCACACGCATTACGGGGGATTTCCCCACGGAGGCGTGCAGAATGTTCAAGGTGTATGGAGGCAGGCAGGTAGCAACCGTAATGCTCCCAACGCGCCAAGCAGAAGTCCTGCTTAAAGCAGAGAAAATCAAGATTGGATGGCTTGTTTGCCACGTCAGAGTGAAACATCAAGTCAGGAGATGTTATAAATGTCTAGACTTCGGTCACATCTCCACTTTCTGCAAGGGACCGGACAGAAGCAGTACATGCTACAAATGTGGCAAAAATGGACACACGGTCAAGGTCTACACAGGATCAGCACAATGTATTGTCTGCAAAGACAAAAATCTAGGAGACAATCATATGCTGGGTAGCAACAAATGCCATTCCTTCTCAGCAGAACTAAATAAACTCAGGAAAACAAAGAATGCCTAGGTTCCTCTAAATTAATTTAGGGAAAGGGAAGACATCTCAAGAACTGCTTGTTCAAACGGCAAGGGAAAGACACGTGGATGTGTTATTGGTTAGTGAGCAGCACGATATTGACGAAATATCGTATTACCAGGACTCGATAAGACGTGCGGGTATTATATTACTTAACCCCAAACTGAGAGTTAATAAATTTAAAAATACAAGCCAAGAGTTTGTATGGGCGGATCTGGACAACCTCAGAATTTATAGCTGCTACTTCTCCCCTAACGACGCAATTGAAAAATTTAGTAAACAAATAGACGAACTGGGTGCAAGTATGAACTCTGCACCAGGAGAAATTATAGTGGCCGGAGACTTTAACAGCAAGTCCCCGGAATGGGGTGAAAGCAGATCTGACCGTAGAGGTGAGATCGTCTGCGAATTCATGGCAAGAAAAGACCTGGTGGTTTTAAATACAGGGACTTCGTGCACATTTCAGAGAGGTGCTGTATCTTCAATAATCGACCTGACAATAGGAACCTCAAAGATAGCCAGGAGTGCCCAGGACTGGCAAGTTCTTGATTTAGAGACGCTTAGCGATCATCGCTATATAGAATTTTTCACTTCACCCACTGACATCAGAGCTGGAAGAGAGATACAGCCAAACGTCGGACTATCGTGGAATACCAAAAAACTAAACGAAGAAAAGGCCACAACATTCCTTGATGAAGTTAAACTGCTGAAGAATATGGGATGGGGGAAAAAGCCGTGACCGCGACCCTCGACGAGGCGGTAAAGGAAAATCGTTAAAGGCACGTGTGAAGTCTCAATGCCTAGACGCAGGGACTCAAGGGGAAAAAACCATGTGTACTGGTGGACTGCGGATATTGCAGAACTCCGTAATGACTGTGTTATAGCTCGTAGATACGCTACAAGAGCCAAAACAGACATAAAACTAAGGGAAAACTATAGGAAGTGCCGTAAACGTCTTAAGTCCGAAATCAAAAGAAGTAAAACCAAATGCTGGCAGGACTTAGTAAATGAGGTGGAGAATGACCCCTGGGGAAAAGCATATAAAATAGTTATGGGGAAATTTAAACCATCCAATAGTGCGGGACTGGAAGACCTCGAGTGGGTGGAGATAATCATCAGAGATCTTTTTCCTTACAGAGAACGCTGTGTAAGGAATAGACCCACTGACTACCACTTCGACGAAGTTAATTACTTCACAAAGGATGAATTGGTGCAAACAATGACAAAGACCAAGATGGAAACAGCTCCAGGGCCGGACGGGATCCCTAACGTGATCCTTAGCGTAGTGGTTTCAGTATATCCCGAATGTCTCCTGGATACCTTTAACCATTGCCTTAAACTGGGGAAATTCGTTAAGGATTGGAAAGAGCAGAAGCTATATATATATATATATATATATATATATATATATATATATATATATATATATATATATATATATATATGTTGTGACGTCACGGGATTATACAAACCCGTAACGCCACCATAAGCCACGAGAAAAGACCAGAACACAGAGAAATAAACTACGCGGCGGAGCGATGGTCCGAGAAAGCGACATCTACCCGCAGGTTTTCGCACTCCGATGTCCGAAGTTACGGATCATGTTTTTCTTGAGAGGGCGCGAAGGAGGAGAAAATTCACCCCTCCAGAAAATTCCCCAGGCGGAGTCACATAAATACCGCGACGCGCTTCGGGAGAGCTCTCTTTCAATTTCGACAGCGGCGACGACTCTTTCAATTTCGACAGCGGCGACGACTCAAGCTAATTCTTCGGCGATAGTAATTGGTTAGTGCAGGAGTATATTTTTACTTGCTTAGTTAAAGCTGATTTGAGAAACGCGGTAATAAGTGATAGAATTCAGAAGTGAAGTGCATGTACAGTGTTAGCACTAACATTACGCAAGAAAGCAAGCGATGTGATTGCTTTAAATCTGAAATAGCTTCATAATTGAAATAAATTCACGCAGAAGGACTCTAAACGAAATCCAGCATTTAATTTTGTACGCCACGATCACGCACGCTCAAAGTGTGGTATGTCGGCCGAGTGCTAAAGCATTCAATTCAATAACGCTAGTTATTCGAAGCTGGAAGCGCGAACGACGGGTACGCGGCACGCAGAAGGACGACTCCAGTGAAGACTCAAGCGTAGGCGAGAAGGACTTGGACCAATTACGTGGATGGTGGAATCCGGAGAGATCGAGAGAAAGGTCTGGAATTTGGACGAGTAGCGGAATCCTGAGATCGAAGGAAGTGGTGTAACCGTGGAACATCGAACCAGTCAAGTTGCGCGGCGAGGACTGCGAGCGACCGAAAACACTAAGGTTAACTGATGGCGAGCGGGAAGGCGATGTCGAGGTAAAGAATTCGCAACTTCTATGCGGCAATTTGTTGGGAAATCGTGTAGCTTTAAACACCAGGCGAAGCGTCCTAAAATAGGTGAAAGTTCTAAATAATTACTGGGAGAAACATTCCGAACGTATGAGCGGCAGTTTAGATTTCATTCGCTGTACGCACCAGTAAATTCGTTTGAATGCCATACCTTGTACAACTTTTCTAGAGTGAATATGATATTTCATGTAGTGTAAAAATGATCTTGTTTGAAAGTCACGCTTTCATTGTATTATGTCAGGGATAATTAGTTGTCTATAATTTGTAAAGGGTACGATTTAAGTAACGTGTGTGTCACGTTTATTCTGGTGTTTGAGTTCACAGCATTGTAATAAATGTGCAGCTTAAGGCTGACACCTGTGAACAGTCTATAATAGAATAATTGTAGAGAATCACTTAAAGGGCCGTGCACGGAGAAAACTTAAGAATAACAAAAGTTAAATGAGGTATACGAAATAATTCAGAAAGAGGTAGAAGCACAAGAATTGTAAATAGTACTTAGTGAAGTATTCAGGCAGTCGAGGTGACGCCTATACATTTTTGGTGGTTGTGTTCTTTTCTTTTTGTTGTTTCTGTTTTCTTTGCAGTGACCATCTACACAAAGTGCATACTTTATTGTATATTTGTGCCACTGTGTAATTTGTTTACTCACTGAATATATGCTCATTTTACCAGAATTTTACCTAATTCATTGTGTCAAGGGTTCAGACCTTTCTCATACCCGAAAGATCCTGCTTCTTGAGAATTCAAAGCTCGCTTCTCGAGCATTCATTGTTTCACGCTTCATCGCCACCGGCTGGAAGGTAGTAAGTGGGTGTGTTACAATATATATATTTAATAATAATAATAATAATAATAATAATAATAATAATAATAATAATAATAATAATAATAATAATAATAATAATAATAATAACGAAGCGAACGGAGTCACTGACATCTGCACGGGACCTCTACGCAAGCTGAAAGAAGACATAAAAGAGAGGGCACGCACGTCTCTCCTGTCAGCATAACAGGAGAGATGGGAGAAAGAAACAAATGGTAGATGGACATATGAACTCATACCAAACATCGAACCATCGTTCAATAGAGGTCATGGGGAGGTAAACTTCTACCTCACACAGGTGCTCTCTGGGCACGGCTGCTTCAAGTCCTACCTGTTCAGGTTCAGAAGAGCAAACGACTCGAATTGCGTGTTTTGCGGACAAGTAAACGACGACGCAAGGCACACGATATTCGAGTGCGGAGCATGGGATAGTCGGAGGATCCAGCTAAACAGCGAGTTAGACCAGGACATCTCGCCAAATAACATGGTGCAGCACATGTTGAAGTCTGAGAAAGAGTGGTACCTCATACAAGGGTTCGTGACGTTCATCATGAAAAGGAAAGAAGAACGACTCCGCCCGTGAAGCGGCTTGAGCTTTAAAAACAACTCAGCCAGCTGCCTGCTCCCTCCATGAAGTAATGTCTGACGACGGTTCCATGGAGGGAAACTCAGGGCACAAGAGAATGGAGGTTAGGTTTTAGTCGGTAGGCCATGATGGAGAGTCCGACATAACCGGCTTCGCCGGTATCTATAAAAGATTTCCCCCTCCATTACAAAATAATAATAATAATAATAATAATAATAATAATAATAATAATAATAATAATAATAATAATAATAATAATAATAATAATAATAAGGGGCTCAAGGGGTGCGATGTGTCAGACAAAAACCTCTCGCACCCAACTCCACTCTCACCCTTCTCGCGGGGAGCCCTGTTAAGGCGGATACCCACTCCAAGGTTGTGGTAACCAGCCCATTCGGCGGAGTGGCCTGCCGAACTGATGAGAGATGGAGGTTCTGATGGGGCTACTAGAAAGTAATTCCAGAAAAGGCCTATCAGGATGGTACTGATCACTCAACTGGATCTGGACCTAGGAAGGCGGTGGAAGAACCACTCTGAGGGTCAACAGCGGCTTCCAAAGCCTGAGTAAGCAAGGCTACAGTTGGGCCCTCCCTACGGGGTAGTACATAGGAAAGCAAGGTTGGAGGCTTAGAGGTGGCAGCCCCATCACCGACCAAACCCATAGAAAATGGAGATGCAAAATTCTAGTCATAGAGCCTCGGAAAATGAGTCGCTGCCTGGGGATCGTCAGGGCGCGGTTGGAGCCAGTGCTGACCGTGACAGCATGCAAGCCACTGGTGGTGTGTTACACACCGGGCGGGTACACACCGGGCTACCCGAAAGCACTACAGCCAATGAACGCAGCAATCAAGAACAATTAGCTGCACCTGCCGACAGTGCTTCCCGGACAATACTCGGGACCACTCAAGCAGGCCTGCCACGACGGAGGATACAATGGACAGCTGACATGAATGAAACAATTGTCAGAATTTATCTCCGTGTTACCCGTTGCGGAACAAATTGTGTAGGTTACCGGCAGGAACTTTACAGAAACTTTTTGCAACAATTCCCACATCTCTCCCATCTTACGGAACAAAACATAGCCGACCGAAAAGCATTAATCTATAGGTCAGAAAAATATGTCTCGCACAGTCGAATACGGGAAATTGAGGCTGAAGTTCAGTCAGAAATACAACAGCATGAGATTTCAGAAATTCCAGAATCAGCTAGAGCAACCTCTGAACTACCAATACAAGATCTGGAACCCAACTTAGTGACACAGAAATCAGATAGGTCTATAACCAACTTAGTTAACCAACTTAAACAACAATATGAGCATGAAAAAGCCAGATACTGGGGATTTGCTCCTCATTTTAGACCTAAAATACCTAGGCAACACAATTAAAAAAAACTGGCAACCTTAACTAAGTTAGCAAATGAAGAAATACTTGTCAATGAAGTCAGACAAATTACGACCTATGAGCAACTAGACTCAATTATCTACTGCACATCGCTAGCAATTGTGAAGTTAAGTGGGGGAAAAATTCTAGAATCCCAACAGCCATATAGCCATCGAAAAGACTACACACCACCTTGGAAGAGACGGCTGGAGGGAAGAATAAAACAACTCAGATCTGACATTGCCATTATCGAAGCCTTTCAGAAAGGAAGCAAAAAGACGCGCATCAGAAGGAAAATATCGAGAATCAGGAGGAAATACTGCAAACATGCGCAACACAACGAAAACCAAAATACATTTGAAGTAATAGATACTCTCAAACAACAACTCAGTGTCTATTCGCAAAGAATACGACGCTACACCAGAAGCTTGAAAAGGAAAAAAGACAATCAGGATTTTATTAGAAACCAGAAGAGGTTCTATGAGAATCTGAAAAGAGAAGTCCATTCAGGAAAGTTACCGGAGAAATCAACTGTGGAAGATCACTGGACCACGATATGGTCAACAGAAAGTCATTTCCAGTCCCACGCATTATGGCTGACAGAAGTGTCGGGCGTATCAAGCAAGACCAGGGAAATGGAAGTTTCCGATATATCAATGGATGTTCTAAAGACAGCTATTAACAAACTTAAAAATTGGAAATGCCCGGGACCAGATGGACTTCACAACTTCTGGTTTAAAAGATTCACCTGTATACATGAAATAATTCTGACTCTCATTAATCATTTTCTGAAACACCCTGAAGAACTACCGACGGCCCTGTGCGAGGGGATCACTTTCATGAAGCCGAAATCTAACAATGCCACAGATCCCGGACAATTCCGACCCATCACATGACTCAACGGGCTATATAAAATCATCACTAGTTGTTTAAAAACAGTGATAGAACAACATTGTGAACAAAACAATATTCTTTCAGAGTACCAGAAAGGCTGTTGCAAGGGTTCATTGGGGTGCAAAGAACAGCTTGTAATCGACAGTGTCATCATGTCTCAGGCATCCAACAAAAAACGAGATCTGTATACTTGTTTCATCGACTACAAGAAGGCATTTGACATGGTCCCGCATGACTGGCTGATCTATGTTCTAAAGCTATATCGTGTTAACCATGCAATAGTAAGATTTCTTATGAACGTAATGAATCACTGGCAAATAACAATACATATGTCCTCAAGTAGTGAAAGAATTGTCACCAAGACACTGAAAATCCGCAGAGGTATTTTCCAAGGCGATAGTCTCAGCCCTTACTGGTTCTGCCTTGCTATGAACCCCCTTTCCTCCTTGCTAGAAAGCATGGGAGTTGGATATGAGCTGAAAGGCCAGAGCAAACATGATGTGAGTCATCTAGCATACATTGACGATATCAAACTGTACTCAGGAACATTACAGGGACTGAAGAAGCTCCTTCATGTCACCGAAAGATTCTCAACCGACATAGGAATGCAATTTGGTATCGATAAATGCAAAATCCAAAGTATAAGGAAGGGTAAACTCATCAGCGAAGTAGAACATGAAACGCTGACAGGGGAGACTATAACAGCCCTGGAAGAAAATGAACTTTATAAATACCTGGGAATTCAGCAAAACAAGCTGATAATCCACAGTGAAATTAAAGAAAAGCTGCAGGTGGAATTCGAGAAGAGAATGAAAAGTTTATTCAAAACCTTCCTCAATTCACGAAACCTAACTGCAGTGGTTAACATGTGTGTAATACCAGTAATAACTTTCTCACTGGGCATCATTAAATGGTCCAGGACGGATATTGAATCCTTGGAAAGGCTTATTAGGGTCCAAATGAGCCGTTCCCAATACCACCACCCCAAAAGCTCAATTCAGAGGGTAACGCTTCCAAGGAAGATGGGAGGTCGTGGTATCCAGAAAATAAGTAATCTCCATTTCAAACAGATTTCCAGTATGAGAGAATACTTCAGGAAGAAAGCGTTATCTTCTCATCTACACAAAGTGGTACTTGAAGCGGACTACAATTATACACCTCTGAGTCTCAATCAAGCTAATATAGAACTTCAACAGCCCTCTTTCCAACAAGAGATAGATCTCTGGAAGCACAAAGCAATCGAATCACACGAAATTCGATGAAGGCAATTGATCAAATTATAATTAACAAAACTACTACTCGATATGAAGTTGAAACAAAAGATTTAGGATACAGTGACCACGATGCACAAATTCTTACCATTATAAGAAATGCGATCACTGACGCAATAAATAATACACGTATGACTAGATTGTTTACTAAAAGTAAAATTAAATTATTCATAGACTACTTGATGCAGGAGTCATGGGAAGCGGTTTATAATACTGTTGATACAAACGAGAAATATAATTCTTTTTTTTTAACTCTTTCAATTCATTTTAACACTTGCTTTCCTCTTCAAAAACGAAAATTAAATATTTCACGGAAAAGCAATTCTTGGATAACATAAGGGATTAGGACATCTTGTAAAAACAAGCGAATTCTTTCTTTCATTTCTAAACGTCATGACGTATCTCAAGATTTCCTTATCTACTTTAAAAAATACAAAACATTGTTACGAAAAGTCATAAGGCAGGCAAAAATCATGAAAAATGATCAGGATATTTTGAACTCAAATAATAAAACAAAATCAATGTGGAATATAATAAAAAATACTACCAACTACGCGTTCAGAACTCTTGCAAATTCAGTCAGCCTTCATACTGCTCGTTGTGTATATTTCGCGAATGTTCATTCCCGCCTGAGATATGGCATAATATTCTGGGGAAATACATCTTATAGCTCCCAGACTTTTAGATTACAAAAACGAATTGTACGAATAATAACCAAATCCCACCCACGTGATTCATGTAAGCCTCTCTTCATTAATCTAGGAATTCTACCATTACCGTGTCTTTTTATTTACGAATCAGTGGTTTTTGTAAAAATGACTTGCTTAAGGGCGGGAATATATTTTCAGAAAATGCCGAAGTCTATTACTATAACACTCGACGTAGAAATCATATTCATCGGGTGACAGTATCAACAGCTCATTACAAAAAATTCACATACAATACATGTACATTATTTTACAACACTTTGCCAGATGACATTAAACGATTAAATTCAATAGAAAAGTTTAAATCACAAGTGAAATCGTTTCTGCTGCATAACTGTTTCTATGCAATTAGAGACTATACTGAGCATCACAAGAAAAGTAACATTAATTTTAACAATGATACATAATGCATTATTTACCATTTGGACTGTATAAATAAGTATAAACAACCTGTAACAACTATTGTACTACAGCTTCCGGGTAAATGACCCCCATCTCGATCAGGTTTTCGTCCAGTTTCCCTGATCCATTGAGCAAATGCTGAGATGGCCCCTTGTTTTGCTTCTGGACATAAATGTAACTTCATTTTCTGTGCACGTCTTCTAGAATTCAGTGTGAAATACAATTATTCAAATTATCGTTTCCATGTTGTCGCGGCAGGAAGTAATAAGAGCCATTTATTGCTTATTTATCTTTGAAAATAGATTTTATTACATGGGAGTTTTTTTGTTGTTTTTTTCTCCCTTGCAAAATTCAAATTTTATTGCTTATTTACCCTTGAAAATAGATTTTTTTTACATGGGAGTTTTTTTTTTTTTCTCCCTTTCAAAATTCAAAATTTATTGCTTGTTTATCCTTGAAAATAGATTTTATTACATGGGAGTTTTTTGTTTTTTTTTTCTCCCTTTCAAAAATTCAAAATTTAAGTAGTATATGACTTAGTGTAGGGGTCACAGAATTTTGAAAATGTGCACACAATTCATTTTTCCCCATAGCACGTCATACGCAGTTTTTAACTGTTTTTTTGACGTAAAATAAATAAATAAATAAATAAATAAATCAACTAGAAAACCCGTAGAGAATGTTGTTTTAAAATATAACGATATAAATGTCAACGATCCGGCAACAGTGGCTAGTCTCTTTAACCAATACTTTTCGAGAATTGCTGCCGATCTCAGTAAGGGTCTTCAGGCACAAAATTCAAAAACAGACAGTGCACCCAAAATTTTAGACACAATGTTCATTTCCGAAACTTCTTCCTATGAAATTCTCAAAATAATCGGTAAACTAAAAAATAAATATTCGTCCGGTTTAGATGAATTCCCAGATTCTTTGTTAAAGACTTGTGCGTATGCCATTATACACCCGTTAACTCACATATTTAATGCATCTTTATGCACTGGAACGTTTCAAGATATTTTCAAAACAGCTAAAATTAAGCCGCTCTTCAAAAAAGGCAACAAAAATGAAATTCAAAATTATCGGCCCATCTCTCTTCTATCAGTTTTTTCAAAAATATTAGAGAGACTTTTTTACGTACGAATGGAAACCTTTCTCACTAAACACGACGCGCTTTCAGATTGCCAACATGGATTTAGAAAATCAAAATCAACGGAAACAGCTATATTTTCTTTTCTTAAAGATATCGCCTCATCATTAGATCAAAACGAGGCACCTATTGGATTATTTTTAGATCTCTCAAAAGCTTTTGACATCATTGATCATGACATTTTACTTTCAAAATTACCTTCATATGGAATCCGTGGTATTGCTCTAGATTGGTTATGTTCGTACCTTAAACAACGATCTCAGAAAGTTGAAATACCTTACTGGAATGATGGAACATTACGTACGCACCTTTCCGACTCTTTGCCCGTTGCATGTGGAGTCCCTCAAGGATCGATTTTCGGCCCTATTCTGTTCCTACTTTACGTAAACGATATGCCCTCGACGATTCAAAACGGAAGAACGGTTCTCTTTGCGGATGATACGAACATCCTTTGCAATAAAGAAACCGTAAATAGTACAATATCAGATGTTTCAAATTGGTTCCGAAATACAAATTAATAGTAAACGAAAAGAAAACGGTTTTAATGCAGTTTTCCATTTCAAATAAACAATTCTGTGCTCCATTGAAAATGAACAGTGTACCATTGACTCATGTTAATGCAACAAAATTTTTAGGTCTCTCAATTCAGTCAAACCTTAAATGGAACGTCCATTTAAATGAATTGAACACAAAATTAAGTTCATTATGCTACGCGTTCAGAATTCTTGCAAATTCAGTCAGCCTTCATACTGCTCGTTGTGTATACTTCGCGAATGTTCATTCCCGCCTGAGATATGGCATAATATTCTGGGGAAATACATCTTATAGCTCCCAGACTTTTAGATTACAAAAACGAATTGTACGAATAATAACCAAATCCCACCCCCGTGATTCTTGTAAGCCTATCTTCATTAATCTAGGAATTCTACCATTACCGTGTCTTTTTATTTACGAATCAGTGGTTTTTGTAAAAAATGACTTGCTTAAGGGCGGGAATATATTTTCAGAAAATGCCGAAGTCTATTACTATAACACTCGACGTAGAAATCATATTCATCAGGTGACAGTATCAACAGCTCATTACAAAAAATTCACATACAATACATGTACATTATTTTACAACACTTTGCCAGATGACATTAAACGATTAAATTCAATAGAAAAGTTTAAATCCCAAGTGAAATCGTTTCTGCTGCATAACTGTTTCTATACAATTAGAGACTATACTGAGCATAACAAGAAAAGTAACATTAATTTTAACAATGATACATAATGCATTAATTACCATTTGGACTGTATTAATGAGTATAAACAACATGTAACAACTATTGTAACACAGCTTCCGGGTCAATGACCCCCATCTCGATCAGGTTTTCGTCCAGTTTCCCTGATCCATTGAGCAAATGCTGAGATGGCCCCTTGTTTTGCTTCTGGACATAAATGTAACTTCATTTTCTGTGCACGTCTTCTAGAATTCAGTGGGAAATACAATTATTCAAATTATCGTTTCCATGTTGTCGCGGCAGGAAGTAATAAGAGCCAAAATTTATTGCTTATTTATCCTTGAAAATAGATTTTATTACATGGGAGTTTTTTTGTTTGTTTTTTCTCCCTTTCAAAATTCAAAATTTATTGCTTATTTATCCTTGAAAATCGATTTTATTACATGGGAGTTTTTTTGTTTTTTTTCTCCCTTTCAAAATTCAAAATTTATTGCTTATTTATCCTTGAAAATCGATTTTATTACATGGGAGTTTTTTTGTTTTGTTTTTCTCCCTTTCAAAATTCAAAACTTAAGTAGTATATGATTTAGTGTAGGGATCACAGAATTTTGAAAATGTGCACACATTTCACTTTTCCCCATAGCCCGTCATACGCAGTTTTTAACTGTTTTTTGACGTAAATAAATAAATAAATAAATAAATAAATCCATGGGAGATACCCAGCTGAAGTAGCCAATCCAAATGTAGACGTAGACATGTCGTACAAATGGCTCAGCATTGGATATCTCTACCCAGAGACTGAGGGGTTCATGGTTGCCATTCAAGATCAAGTCATTGCAACCAGAAACTATCTCAAATATGTCATCAAAGATCCAGAGATGACCTCTGATAACTGCCGGGCCTGTGGCCAACGCGGCGAGACAATTCAACATATTACAGCAGGATGCAGTGTACTCGCCCCAACAGAGTATAAGAACAGGCATGATATGGTGGGTCGAATTATCCACGCCCAACTCGTCAAGATCTGTGGTTTAGCACCATGCCATGATACACCATACTACAAGTATATCCCTAAGAATGTACTTGAAAACAATAACTATAAATTGTACTGGGATCGTAGTATTTTGACGGACAGTACAGTACACCATAACAGACCGGATATAACACTGGAATAAAAATGAGAAGAAAGTATGGTTTGTAGACATGGCAGTTGTGGACACCAGCAATCTCGCTACAGCATATCATACGAAGATCCAGAAGTACAAAGAATTGGCACATGTCGTGAAGGAGCAATGGAACATCTCGGAAATCAAAACCGTCCCCGTGGTTCTTTCAGCAACGGGCGTCATCCCGAAGACTTTGAAGAAATCACTAGAAACGCTGAAAATAAATAAAAATGCCATAATCAATATCCAGAAATGTGTCATACTTTGTACACGCACATTGGTCCGAAAATTCTTGGGAAGTAATGAGAGTGTTTAGTTGCTACTTTAATTATGAATATTATAAATGTTAAATTTTGTATTAGTCTATAACTTCTAGAATTACATACTGTTGATTTTTATTGTTGTCATGCTCTGATGTATTGTATCTGTATGACTACAATCTATGTACCAGTGAACTGTGAATGAATAAATAATAATAATAATAATAATAATAATAATAATAATAATAATAATAATAATAATAATAATAATAATAATAATAATAATAATAATAATAATAATAATAATAATCAACTTGAACAACTATTGAGTATTGTGGAATCATTTTCAAAAAGTATTAAAATGGAGTTTGGCCTAGAAAAATGTCGTACATTGAATATTGTAAAAGGAAAGCTCCAAGAGGGAGCCTTTGAACTTGAAAATAAACAATTGATACAAGCGATGTCTGCTGAGGAAACGTACAGATACCTGGGAGTGAGACAGGCAAGGCACATTGACCAATGTAAAATGAAAGATGAACTTGCAGAGGAATTCTTCCGAAGAACCCGAAAGCTCCTGAAAACCAAGTTGAATGGAAGAAATATCATAAAAGCTATTAACACCTATGCTGTCCCAGTCTTAAACTACTCATTTGGCATTATTAAGTGGAGCAAAACTGACATTGAGAACTTACAACGAAAAATGAGAGTTTTAATGACGAAAGCACGCATGCACCATCCAAAATCTGCAGTCGAACGTACAACACTTCCGAGAAATATGGGTGGAAAAGGACTCACAGACATTGGAAACCAACTTTGTCGGCAAGTGAAGAGCATGAGAATGTATTTCCACTCTGCGGCAAATACATCAAAACTGCATAAAGCAATTTGTGAAGCAGATGTCTATACTCCGATAGAGCTGTCGAGACAGGATGTTGCGGACTTCTCATGCAATGACGGCCAAAAGAGAGATTTATGGATGGCCAAAGCTCTTCATGGAAGACATCCACATGAGATGAGCCAAGAACATGTCGATTTGAAAGCATCGAACTACTGGCTTATATCAGGACAGATCTTTCCAGAAACTGAAGGGTTTATGTTGGCTATTCAGGATCAAGTTATTCCAACGCGTAACTATTTGAAGCGAATTGTTAGAGATAGCAATGTGCAGAATGAGTTATGTCGTTATGGTTGTCCAACAGTGGAATCAATTCAACATGTTACCTCGGGTTGTACACATTTGGTAGGCACCGAATATAAACAGCGACATGATTCGGTGGCCAAAATTTTACATCAAGCGTTGGCTCAAAAATGTCGTCTTCTGACTGAAGATAAGGTACCGTACTTTAAGTACCAACCTATGAGTGTACTGGAGAACGAAGAGTGGCGCTTGTATTGGGATAGAACTATCTTAACGGACCAGACAGTGATTCACAACAGACCGGATTTGGTTGTGATTAACAAGTGTGAGAAACATGTCATGCTTATTGATGTTTCTGTCCCAAATACTGGCAACATTCAAAGCAAATACACTGAAAAAATCAGTAAATATGCAAATCTTGTTGAACCCGTTGAGAAACAGTGGAATATGAAAAGAGTCAACATTATCCCGATAATTGTTTCCAGCACCGGAGTCATCCCTAGGAGTCTGATTGGGGGCCTTAAGCAACTGGGTTTGAATGAAGATCTGTACAAACCCATGCAGAAGGCTGTTGTTATTTCAACAACAAGAATAGTACGGAAATTCATGGGAAACAATGTATTATAAATTCTTTTAAAAAAATAGATGTATTGTGCTCTGATTATGTATATCTGTGCAATTCATTCAAATGTACCAATAAGATGAGAAAGTAAAAACAATAATAATAATAATAATAATAATAATAATAATAATAATAATAATTATAATAATAATAATGCGGTCAGTCAATGCTACTATATGGAGCCGAATTGTGGGCTGAAGCGCTGACTGTGAAGAAATACAGAGCACGGATCTCAGCAGTACAGCGTAGGGGAGCGCTGAGAGTGGCATGCTCTTACCGAAGTCTCCGAAGACGCTATCCTGGTGATCGCTGGGGTAATACCTATCGACCTGCTCGCGCTGAAGCGCAAGAGAATTTACGATAAGAGCGGAGTCGAATAAAGAGCGAAAGCGACATAAGAGGAGCAGCGAAGGACAATGGAGCACTTGCAGGAACGCTGAAACTATTGGACCAAAGGGAGGTAGACTCACCGGCTCATCAAGCAACTGTCACCATGGATGCAACGGGAGTTTGGTGAAGTAAATTTCTTCCTCTTCCAGTTCCTGACAGGACACGGCTACTTCAGAGAAGATCTCTACCGCATGGGAAAGGTTACATCACCCTTCTGTAAATATTGTAGAAATCAATTAGACACCATTGAGCACACCATTTTCCACTGCACAAACGGAGAAAGAGAACGCGATAGACTGGAGGAAACGACAGGCAACCTTACTCCAGAGAAACCTGTAAAGTCATGATGGAAAATGAGAAGTCCTGGAGCGCAATCTCCCACTATATAAAAAACGTCCTGCAAAGAGGAATGAAGGCTGTCTAGACAATAGTAATGTATAAGACGGAACATACGCAGGGACATCCATTAAGAAAGGCCGCAAACCGAAGTAATGCGAAAGCGGTTCCAGGTTGGGGTCAGAAGAAACAAGTGGTTATTATACTAGTGCGGTCGCCTGGCATGAGGTAATCCCACACTGTTGAGCAACTGGTATTCCTCTTCGTCTTTTGAAGGTTTGTGATATCAATTGTCAGTACATGATATCAATTATGGTAACATCTTACATTTCATTTAACAATATTAGTAAATTCAATGTTTAAATCTTGAAATGGTGAGGAGAATGAGGCAGGTTTAGGCCAGGATTTGTATTTCTACACCTAGTCCTATTGTCCTACTGCAGCACCTGAAATCAGATTGCACATATTAGTTACTGAGGGATTCCTGAACACAATACACAAGTTTTTGGCCAAGGAAGTGTTTGACTTTATTCTTAAAGTTGAATAATCTTGTTATGTTTCTCAAATGTATTGGTAATTTGTTGAAGAATTGTATTCCTGTAGAAAATGTACTCTTTTGGTATAATGTGTTTGTAATACAATGAAGTAAGGCAAAATAATTTTTTATTTATTTTTCATTAAAAACTGTGAGTGACATGCTATGGGGAGAAGTGAATTCTGTGCACATTTTCAAAATTCTGTGATCCCATTCCTTAGCCATATACTAATTGAATTTTGAATACAGAAAAAAATGAGTGTTATTTACAAAGATTGTTAATAAAAGTATTTGCTCCGATGTAATAAAATCTATTTTCAAAGGTAAATCAGCAATAAATTTGGGCTCTTATCCCTCATCATGTCCTTTGTCAAGGAATAATACTTCCTGCCACAACAACATGGAGAACGATAATTTGAATAACTATATATCCCACTGAATTCTAGAAGATGTGCACAAATAATGAAGTTACATTTATGTCCAGAAGCAAAACAAGGCGCCATCACAGCATTTGCTTAAAGGATCAGGGAAACTGGACGGAAAACCTGATCAAGATGGGGGTCATTGACCCAGAAGCTGCAATACAATATTTGTTACATATTGTTTAGAATTATGCAGTCCAGGTAAATAAATAATAAATTAAATAATACATTAAATATCACTGTTAAAATTAATGTTACTTTTCTTGTGATGCTCAGTATAGTCTCTAATTGTATAGAAAAAGTTATGCAGCAGAAACGATTTCACTTTGGATTTAAACTTTTCTATCGAATATAATCGTTTAATGTCATCTGGCAAAGTGTTGTAAAATAATGTACTTGTATTGTAGGTGAATTTTTTGTAATTGAGCTGTTGATACTGTCCCCTGATGGATATGATTACTACGTCGAGTGTTATAGTTATAAACATTGGCGTTTTCTAAAAATATATTACCGCCCTTAAGCAAGTCATTTTTGACAAAAACCACCGATTCATAAATCAACAGACAAGGTAATGGTAAAATTCCTAGATTAATAAAGAAAGACAAGAATCACGAGGGTGGGATTTGATTATTATTCGTAAAATTCTTTTCTGTAATCTAAAAGTCTGGGAGCTATGAGATGAATTTCCCCAGAATATTAGGCCATATCTCAGGCTGGAATGAACATTTACAAAATATACACAATGAGCAGTATAAAGGCTGTCTGAATTTAAAAGAATTCTGAACACAGCATAATGAACTTAATTTTGTGTTCAATTCATTTAAATGGACGTTCCATTTGAGATTTGACTGAATTGAGAGGCCTAAAAATTTTGTTTCCTTAACATGAGTCAATGGTACACCATTCATTTTTAATGGAGTACAGAATTGTTTATTTGAAATGGAAAACTGCATTAAAACCATTTTCTTTTCATTTACTATTAATTTGTTATATTTATTATTTTTTTAATTTAAATATTAAATACAGAAAAATGTACTGGATAATTGGAAGATGTTCTTTCCTTTCAATATACAATAAAATATTACTTTATAAGTAAATATTGAAACCAATATGGACGTATGGTGCACAACTCTGGGGATGTACTAGTCAGAGTAACACTGAAATTATCCAAAGATTTCAGAACGAAGTGCTAAGAAATAGCATTGAAGCACCTTGGTATATAAGAAATAAAGATCTGCACAAGGACCTGAAAGTTGAAGCATGGATAAAGAAATACAAAGTTTCGCAAGAAAACACGAAGAAAGACTGCACCAACACGACAATCCCGAAGCAATTCTTCTCCTGGACAACACAGGCCTAGTGAGAAGATTGAAGAGAAAGAAACCTTTTGAACTTACGTAAAGTGAGGTGCCAAATTGTTTTAAGAACTAAGATCTAAAATAACAGTGTAAATACCACACTTTTCTTGAAGGATTTTACAGTCAATTAATGATATAATTTTCCAAAATATTATCCACAAGAAGCAAAAAAGAACAGGACAGAAAAGCAAGCATCACATTTTTTATGAATAAAATGATCTGGTGGCTTGCAGCATCAAAAATGCTACTGAACAAATCCATAAAAAATGTTTTTTCAAAAAGTAGCACACACACTAATCAAGAACAACAAATAAAATACTCTTGTTTAACATTGCAAAAATTTAAACATTTTAACTAAAACTTTTTTAAAAAAGCCTTCATGAATAACGTAAGCCTTCAATGCAATAACACAGTTATGGTTGTAATTACAATACAACAGTTCTTTACATACTTAGAATATCAAAAAAGTTGATGTTTCATAGTGCAACATGTGACTAGCAAATATTTTTTTATTTATTTTTATTTATTTTACGTCAAAAAACAGTTAAAAACTGCGTATGACGTGCTATGGGGAAAAGTGAATTGTGTGCACATTTTCAAAATTCTGTGATCCCTACACTAAGTCATATATTACTTAAATTTTGAATTTTTGAAAGGGAGAAAAAAAAAACAAAAAACTCCCATGTAATAAAATCTATTTTCAAGGATAAACAAGCAATAAATTTTGAATTTTGAAAGGGAGAAAAAAAAACAAAAAAACTCCCATGTAAAAAAATCTATTTTCAAGGGTAAATAAGCAATAAATTTTGAATTTTGCAAAGGAGAAAAAACAACAAAAAAAAACTCCCATGTAATAAAATCTATTTTCAAGAATAAATAAGCAATAAATTTTGGCTCTTATTACTTCCTGCCGCGACAACATGGAAACGATAATTTGAATAATTGTATTTCCACTGAATTCTAGAAGACGTGCACAGAAAATGAAGTTACATTTATGTCCAGAAGCAAAACAAGGGGCCATCTCAGCATTTGCTCAATGGATCAGGGAAACTGGACGAAAAACCTGATCGAGATGGGGGTCATTGACCGGAAGCTGTAGTACAATAGTTGTTACAGGTTGTTTATACTTATTTATACAGTCCAAATGGTAAATAATGCATTATGTATCATTGTTAAAATTAATGTTACTTTTCTTGTGATGCTCAGTATAGTCTCTAATTGTATAGAAACAGTTATGCAGCAGAAAAGATTTTACTTGGGATTTAAACTTTTCTATTGAATTTAGTCGTTTAATGTCATCTGGCAAAGTGTTGTAAAATAATGTACATGTATTGTATGTGAATTTTTTGTAATGAGCTGTTGATACTGTCACCTGATGAATATGATTTCTACGTCGAGTGTTATAGTAATAGACTTCGGCATTTTCTGAAAATATATTCCCGCCCTTAAGCAAGTCATTTTTTACAAAAACCACTGATTCGTAAATAAAAGACACGGTAATGGTAGAATTCCTAGATTAATGAAGAGAGGCTTACATGAATCACGTGGGTGGGATTTGGTTATTATTCGTACAATTCGTTTTTGTAATATAAAAGTCTGGGAGCTATAAGATGTATTTCCCCAGAATATTATGCCATATCTCAGGCGGGAATGAACATTCGCGAAGTACACACAACGAGCAGTATGAAGACTGACTGAATTTGCAAGAATTCTGAACGCGTAGCATAATGAACTTAATTTTGTGTTCAATTCATTTAAATGGACGTTCCATTTAAGGTTTGACTGAATTGAGAGACCTAAAAATTTTGTTGCTTTAACATCAGTCAATGGTACACCGTTCATTTTCAATGGAGCACCGAATTGTTTATTTGATATGGAAAACTGCATTAAAACCGTTTTCTTTTCGTTTACTATTAATTTGTTATTTCGGAACCAATTTGAAACATCTGATATTGCACTATTTACGGTTTCTTTATTGCAAAGGATGTTCGTATCATCCGCAAAGAGAACCATTCTTCCGTTTCGAATCGTCGAGGGCATATCGTTTACGTAAAGTAGGAACAGAATAGGGCCTAAAATCGATCCTTGAGGAACTCCACATGCAATGGGCAAAGGGTCGGAAAGGTGCGTACGTAATGTTCCATCATTCCAGTAAGGTATTTCAACTCTCTGAGATCGTTGTTTAAGGTACGAACATAACCAATCTAGAGCAATACCACGGATTCCATATGAAGGTAATTTTGAAAGTAAAATGTCATGATCAATGACGTCAAAAGCTTTTGAGAGATCTAAAAATAATCCAATAGGTGCCTCGTTTTGATCCAATGATGAGGCGACATCTTTAAGAAAAGAAAATATAGCTGTTTCCGTTGATTTTGATTTTCTAAATCCATGTTGGCAATCTGAAAGCGCGTCGTGTTTAGTGAGAAAGGTTTCCATTCGTACGTAAAAAAGTCTCTCTAATATTTTTGAAAAACTGATAGAAGAGAAATGGGCCGATATTTGAATTTCATTTTTGTTGCCTTTTTAGAAAAAGCGGCTTAATTTTAGCTGTTTTGAAAATATCTTTTGAAAACGTTCCAGTGCATAAAGATGCATTAAATATGTGAGTTAACGGGTGTATAATGGCATACGCACAAGTCTTTAACAAAGAATCTGGGAATTCATCTAAACCGGACGAATATTTATTTTTTAGTTTACCGATTATTTTGAGAATTTCATAGGAAGAAGTTTCGGAAACGAACATTGTGTCTAAAAATTTTGGGTGAACTGTCTGTTTTTGAATTTTGTGGCTGGAAAACCCCAGTGAGATCGGCAGCAATTCTCGAAAAGTATTGGTTAAAGAGACTAGCCACTGTTGCCGGATCGTTGACATTTATATCGTTATATTTTTAAACAACATTCTCTATGGGTTTTCTAGTTGATTTGGTAGTATTTTTTATTATATTCCACATTGATTTTGTTTTATTATTTGAGTTCAAAATATCCTGATCGTTTTTCATGATTTTTGCCTGCCTTATGACTTTTCGTAACAATGTTTTGTATTTTATAAAGTAGATAAGGAAATCTTGAGATCATGACGTTTAGAAATAAAGTAGAGAGTACGTTTATTTTTACACGATGTTCTAATTCCTTTTGTGATCCAAGTATTACTTTTTCGTGAAATGTTTAATTTTCTTTTTTTAATAGGAAAGCATGCGTTAAAGAGAAATGAAAGCTTTGAGAAAAATAAATTATATTTTTCATTTGTGTCAATAGCGTTATAAACTGCCTCCCATGATTCTTTCAGAAAGTAGTCCGTAAATAACTTTATGTTAACTGTAGTAAATGCTCTGCACATGCGTGTTTTATTTATTGTGTCAGTATTCATGTTATTAGTAATTGTAAGCATTTGTGCATCGTGGTCACTGTAACCTAGATTATTCGTTATTATTTCATATCTAGTTGTGGTTTTGTTAATTATAATTTGATCTATTGCTGTTTGTGATTTAAGAGTATTCCGTGTAGGTACGTTCACTGTAATATCTAAATTAAAAGAATGAATTAAATTGAGAAACTGCTCTTTCGTGGGATTCGCTCAGAAAATCAATATTGAAATCTCCACATACAACAATGGATTTAAAAGAGAGATTACTAATTTTGTTCAGAGTTATCTCTAGATTTTCTACGAAATTGAAATAATCTAAAGCTTGCTTTGTTGGAGGTCTGTAGATGCAAAGTAAAATAATGTTGAGCGTAGTAAGATGTACAACTGTTATTTCAAAAACTTTTTCAACTGCATATAAATTGAATTCTGACAAGAAGGTAGAATCAATATTATTTCTTACATAAATACACGAACCTCCGTAAGCAGGACCTTTATTTGATTCCCTTGCTCTACAATAAGATCCTGCAAGGTAAAAACTAGGAATTTGGAGTGTGTTTAGATCATTATGAGATAACCAATGTTCTGTAAAGCAAAGAACATCTATTTGACTGAGATCACACTCTAATGCTGCCTCGATAAATTCAATTTTATTTGAAAGAGATTGCACATTATGATGCATTATTTGAATATTTTTCATGTACCTACACGGATGATTTTCTGCTGCATCTGACTCTAGTTGCTATTTATTTATCTCATTTTTACCTCGAGTGCGTGGTCGAAGGAAGTATCGTGTCCCAGCAGTGTTAGGAGGTGAGGAAGGAGGGGTTACAGATGTAGGGGAATGAATAATGGGAGAGGTAGTACAAGGATTAGGTTCAGGGGATAAGGTAATTGGGTCCAAAGGGTTCCGGAGGATGGAAGAGAACTAGGAGATGTAGGTGGGGATGAATCTTGGATAGGATACTGCTGAGGTGTAAGGATGTGTTTAGCAAGTTCGCTACCGAGTGCATGTTTTCCGACAAGGTTCAAGTGAAGACCATGCCGGGTGAAGTGTTTTTCTGAGAGAAAGTTAAGCTCAAATAATTGAACATGTGTGCCTCTCAGATGCAGTTTTAATTTGTTGTTTGCGTGTCTAATTTCTTTGCACAGTGTTGGTTTGTTGTACCAGAAGGGCAGAGTCGAGATTACAATGTTCGTGTTTTGGGCGGCACGTTGTAGTTTGTCAACATGTTGCTCAGGTGTAAAGTGACCACCCAAATTGATGTCATTCTGCCCTCCTATGATGATGACTGTATCCCGTTTGGTGAGAGTTTTTGTGTGGGTGTCCAATTCACTGATCACGTCGGCAAACCTCCCGTTAGGTTTAAACACACACATGACAGAGAAATTGGATGGGAGTTTCCCACTGAGCAGGGAGGAGATTTGTCGCCCATGGCTATCTGCTAAAATTAGTACCTTTTTCGTGGGCTCAGTAGGAATGTCCTTGTTCACTTGTGGGCCAGGTTGCGCAACTCTACGTGTCTTTGTTTCTTTGCGCTTGCTAGCCTGTTTGCGTCGGTTTGTGGGTGGACGTGTCGATGATGGGAGGGGGTAGTGAGGATTGGGAAGGCATGGAAAATCATTGTCATAATCTAACACAGCAAATCTGTTTTGAGTCATGATTGATTGTGATGATTGTGTTTTTGCTTTCGCGGATGGACGGTTGAAAGTTTCTGCGGTGTTGCCTATTGTTGTCCAACCGTCTGAGTTTTGAACGACCTCTTCGAGCCTTCGGATATGTTCATCTAAATTTTTGTTTACGTGTGTGAAGGCTTTCAGAAGGTCGGCTTTGAGAGTGTACAGAGTAGAAAGTGTATAGCGAATAGTAGCCATGTCACGAATGCGTATCAAATGCGTGGCAAATATGAGAATAAATAATTAGATGAGAAATCAGATTATGTGTCAAAAATGTTTCCTAAATTATCTTTTTAATTTACGTGTATTAAATTATTTAATTTAAGTTACGTATTTATTTAAAAAATAAAAGAAATGGGATTCTAATTAGTATTTAAATGTTATTGGTTAATTGCGAGTAGAGTTGAGTGTGTTTCCGTTAATAGATCTAAGCTGCAAACTAATAAATACAATTAGATTACTATACTTTACCTCTTTAAAGGCCACAAAAATTCACCACTTTGATATTCTTTTGAAATCACAAGGTTCAAAATTTTCCGTTACTAATATATGCGAAACTTTGAATTTTGATGTTTTTCACAATTATCACAACACTTTCACTAGTTGTTTAACCCTTTACGCAAAACTAAATTTATTTTTACACCAAATATGTATTAAAAGTCTTTGAACTCGTTAAAATGCACGTTTGTCCGTTACACTGTCTTTTAAACAAATAACTATTTACTTCTTTTCCACTGCTTCGGACAATATAAATCTCTTTCAGCGTTCCTGTAACAAGTAAACAAGTAAAGAAAACAATTTAAAAACAAAAGGTACCTGAAAGATGTAAGAAAGTAGTCAAATTTAGTAAAATATTGGAGCACAGTCCGAGCACGTCAGTCACGCAAGGAAGCAATCCAAGATCCTAATTAACAATGGGTGGCCTCTCCCTTGGAGCCTTACCATCATATGTCAGACGTGTTGTGAGTAGTACACACCAAATATGAGAATTCAGTCGGCGTGACAATCGAGAGAATAACACAATTAAATATTTGCATTCTTCAGTCAAAAACTGTTTCATGGTTTTTGGATTTTCCCAAGTTCCCAGATATCTAATGAAATCATAGAGACCTCTCAAATTGCCTGCGGCTGCGTAGTTTTCTTTCAATATCTGTACATATTAGAAATTAGTAATATAGATGTTAATGGTCATAAATTATATCCACATCTGCACCCTCATAAGGAAGGTAGCCTATAGCCTGAAAACAGATGAGTCTTCATTAGGCTCTCTCCTGAGTAGCCAACCATCAAAGTGAAATGATACGATTCTAGGTAGCCCACAGTACACAAATGTGTCAAAAATCACTAAAATTAGTTAAGGGGGTCACACAATAACTAATTTTATTTTTATTTCTATTTTGGTATTAAAATTGGTACATCATATTCACAAATTTCCTTAGATTTCCACAATTATAAATGTAATAATGTCATATAATAATGCCAGTTACAATGAAATGAAATGAAGAAGCTTGGAAAGAATACTAAGTCTCAAAAGAACAAAAGACAGGTTTGGCATTAAAAAGTAACGCAAAAAAACTGTATTAACTATAGAGAAATACCCATCATCAGCACCAAAACTTTGCCAATATTTTAAGAAATAGACTGAAGAGTACAGTGAGATGTTCATGGAAGAATAACAAAATGGATTGAGAGAGGGAAAAAGTACAAAATATGTCATATTCTACATGCTTTACAAACAAATCTGGATAAACACAATGATGTAAAATGACCAACCAATCTACTATTTAAAGATTTCAAAAAGATATGATTGAGTAAATAGAGAAATAATGTGGAAAATACTAGAGAAAGATGAGATACTGGCAAAAATAATCAAAATATTTTTGCCGGAATTCACAGATTAGAATAAAAGTGTGTAATGGAATCATGTTAAAATTTGACCAACAAAATGTGTCTCAGACAGGGCTGCAGACTGTCACCATGTCTATTTAACATTTACACGAATCATATTATCAAAGAATGGAAATAAACAAATAAAAAGGGAGTAAATCTGAACCAAAAACAGACGATCAAAATCATTCTTTATGCAGATGATGTGCTCATAGTAATGGAGTCCAAAGATGGCCTACAAATTGCAAGAAATGTGTTAAATAAGATAAAATGAGATTTTCTACAAACAAATCAAAAGCCATTGCATATCACAGAAAAGAAATGAGATGAGTTAAAATTGTAATTTAATGGACAAATAATAGAACATGTCTCCAAGTTCAATTATTTAGGAAAATTCATTGGATGTAAATTAGAAGACCTATGGAAATAAAATTCAAAGATACAACACAACAAATGTAATAATCAAACAATATTTTAGAAGAGATATGCCTCAAGAAACCAAGTTAAGAATGTTTAACATAGTTAAGAATATGTACGAGTAACAGCAAAACCAATACTTACGTATGGATCAGAAACAATTAAATGTAGAGATCATCAAAGATGAGAAGCCACACAGATGAGATTCAAATGACAGCCTGTGAGTAAATCCTTGAAAGACCTTGAATGAGGTAAAGTTGTCAGAAAAATACTCAAGAAAAAAATATAGTAGTGGAGATAAAGGAGACAGCAGAAATGGTTTTCTCATATCAACAGAATGAAAGAAGAAACTACCAAACTATCTACTCTCAAGGGCAGTGCTGAAGAACAGGCTAATAGGGCAAAGAAAGATAGGGAGCCACAGTTAAGATGGATAAACAAGGATGAATGTCCAGACAAGGCAAAAGGCTGCTCTTTGAAGAATGTCTTCCAAATGTAGCTAAATTTTCTTGATCATCTGCACAAAAAATGTTTTTGATTTCTTTACCTCTGGCAATGTTTATGCCTCTTTCCATTTCCAGAGCACATGATTTATAAACGCATTAAACAGGAGAGGTGATTTATTATTATTATTATTATTATTATTATTATTATTATTATTATTATTATTATTATTTTTTTTTTTTTTTTTTTTTTTTTTACGTCAGAAAACAGTTAAAACTGCGTATGACGTGCTATGGGGAAAAGTGAATTGTGTGCACATTTTCAAAATTCTGTGATCCCTACACTAAGTCATATACTACTTAAATGATATGTGACATCCTGATAAGGTACATCCTTGGTAAATTCCAACATTTGTGGGGATTGCTGTTGTGGCTCTTCCACCTGTGTTTTGAATTTTAATTTCTGATTTCTTACATAGACTCTTAACCCTGCATCGGATACACTGCTATCTGTCAGATGAAATGATATATTTTTCCACTCTCTTTTTGGGGATACTTCTCTCAAGAGTGTTTTTTTTTTTCGTAGCTTCCACCTTAACGCAATACTCACAAATTGTGGCCAGTGTACTCAGACCTTTCTTAATTCTTCATGTGGATAAATAATCTGTGAGAATAGAAGCACCCAATCCAGATAATGTTTCCCGTCTTCTCATTTTTAAGTTTCCTTTTGATAAAAAACAAAAGAAATTTATTTGAAAGTTAAATAGAATATCTCTCACAGAAAAAGTAAATAGTATACTTTGTTACATTGGATTATTTTGCTGATAATGGATAGAAACGGTGTAGGGATGTAGCGACTCCAACACCCTGCACATCCCTACCAGAGGGTGGGGAATGCAGCAATCAGCCTGGTTTCTCCTACCTATAAAGGAGCAGTTGACCGCTGTCCTCACCTTTCGATGTATCCATCTTTCAATGCCATCCTTCCCTACCCATGGGACCAACGGGTGGATCGAGTAACTCGGAGGTTCCCCATCCTTAGATTTCCTCCTCATTCCCTTCACACTAGGGTTGATGGGACTCTTCAGGTGAGATGAAACCAACCTGTCTAGGGGAAAAAACCCTAAATAAATTCTGCAAGTTCGGAGGCAGAAAGGAGGTAGCCCCTCTACCGAACTCAACCTGCGCAGCGCCTGTAACACAGCCAGGGGATGTATTCTACTACTGACAAGCCTCAAGGAAAGAAGCCGGACCGATTTGATGACAACCACAGCAAACAAAAAAGGTTAAAGCATAAGGGAATAATGGATGTACCAAATGTAGTAACATGGAATGTTCGCGGCATACAAAATAAAGAAATAGAACTATTAAAGATATTTGAAGAAAGAAAAACCAACATTGCTGTAATAACGGAAACAAAAAATAAAACAAAGGGAACAAGAGAGATCGATGACTGGGTAATATTTATGGGTAGATATTTAATCTATAGTGGGAGTGGAACAGCGAGAGAGAGCAAAAGCAGGTGTAGCAATGTATGTGGATAACAAATGGAAAAAGTGAATTATGAGCTATAAATACATCAATGAAAGAATACCAAGAGCAGACTTTAAAATGAGTAGAGGTAATCTTACTGTTATAGGAGTTGTAGTATGCCCCTGAGGAAGGTAAAAACAAAGAGACCATAAAATTTTATGACAAGCTGAAGACAGAGGAAAAAAAATGCAATCCAAAAAACTCGCTAATTATAGCGGGAGATGTGAATGCGAGAGTGGGAAACATGTCTATTCCCAATGTTATAGGACTCTATGGAGAACATGTGGAACGAAAATAGAAAAGAACTCAGGGAATTTGTAACATACAATGAACTAAGAATCACCAATTCATTTTTTAGAAAAAAGAACATTCATAAATATACTTGGTGTGCCCGAGGACAACACTCAGTGATAGATTATGTAATAGTTAATAAAAAGTTAAGTTCTGACGTGAAAAATACCTGTGTTTTTAGAGGATATGACATTTATTGAGATCACTATCTGGTGGAAACAAAAGTAAACATAAAAGCAAGGTGGAAGAAACGAACTACTTCAAAAAATAAACAAGAAGATGTAGGGTATAGAGTGTATCTACTAGAAGATGATAGTATAAGGGAGTTGTATCAGAGACGGTTGAATCAGTTCTTGAGCAACATCATCACATCAGAAGATCTGAATGATGAATGGAGAAATATTAAAGAATCAATAAGAAGGGCAGCATATGAGGCATTAGGCACTCGAAAAATTAGACGAAAAAGGAAAACTTTAAAAATATGGAATGAAACAGTTGCAGAGGCAGTGCAGGAAAAAAAGGTAGCATACCTAAATTATTTACAAAACAAAAATGAGCAGACTAAACAGAGCTACAACCAAAAAAGGAATAAAGCTAAATCATTAGTGAGACAAGCCCATCAAGAATCCTGGGATAGATATGTGAATATTTTAGAACAGGATGTATTTGGAAGGCAAAGTATAGCCTATAAAGTATTAAAAACAATGAATTTAGAAGAAACAGATTTGGCAAGATTGAATACAATTTCTGGGAAAGAGTGGTTGGACTACTTTGTAAAATTATGAAGTGGGAGTGAAGAAATTTGTACGCCAGATGAATAAAAAGGAACAAAAAGAAAGGTAAATATGTTAGATATGAAAGAGCTTGATAATGCACTAAAATCCCAAAAAAATAGGAGAGCCTGTGGTTCTGATGGGGTTAACATAGAATTAATGAAATATGGAGGTATGTTACTGAAATTTCGTCTGCTCTACCTAATGAATGAATGCTGGCAAAGATGTACAATACCAGATGAATGGTTAGATTCGTTAATTACTCCATGTTTTAAAAAAGGAGATCAAAGTAAATGTCACAACTATAGGGGTATTTGTCTACTTAACATGTGTTATAAAGTATATGCAAAAATTGTGAATAACAGAATTGCTCCAATTGCAGACTGCACTCTACCTCAGGAACAACAGGGGTTTAGAAAAGGTCGCTCAACAATAGATGACATATTTACATTAAAACAAATAATTGAGAAACGAGGGGAGTTTAATAGAGAAACACACTTAGACTTCGTGGATATTGAGAAGGTTTTTGATAATGTCAACCGATGTAAATTAAAGAGCATTATGAAGGAAGAAGGGTACCCAAGTCATCTAGCGCAAGTGGTGAAAAGTATGTATGACAATACTAATATCGCAGTAAAACACAATGGTTTTGTTTCCGGGAAGAGGATTATAAGTAAGGAGTAAGACAGGGAGACAGTCTTTCTCCAACACACTTTAATATATATCTGCGATATATAATTAAAAGGTGGAAGAACGTGGTACCTTCAGGAATTTACCTGGGCAACAATACATTTGTAAATAGGCTTTTATATGCTGACGATCAGGTTATCCTGCAAGAAAACAAAGATAATTTGCAAAGATCTATTTACCAACTGGAGCAAATTTTTATGGAGTACAATCTGATAGTATCAGTTAATGAAACCACAGTAATGGCTTTTAAAGGAAAAGAGTCAGTAAGGACAAAGATTGTGCTTAAAAATATGGTTTTAGAAAAGTGAAGCATTTTAGCTACCTAGGGTGTGAAATTACATATGGAAGAGAGAGGGAAGTCACCAGCAAGTTTCATAAATTTCAAGCAGTTTGTGGAACTATAAGTAGAACATTTAAAAAGAAAGCCCAAAAAGAAACCCAATTAAAATTTTATGATATTATGGCCCTCCCAGTTTTACTGTATGGATGTGAAACTTTCAAAAACAAGAAGATTTTAGGAGGATTGAATCAGCAGAAATGCGATTTTTGAGGGGAGTAAAGGGCTGTACATTAAGAGATCGAATAAAAAGTGAAAAAATAAGAGAAGAACTAGGGCGGAAACAAAAAAACAGTACATGAAAAAATTGAGAAGTACAGACAGCAATAGGTGACACATATTGGAAATATGCTGCAAGATAGACTTCCAGTGCAAGCCCTGAATTACAAGCCTAGAGGAAAGAAACATTGGAAGGCCTAGAATGAGATGGAAAGAGGCTGGAACAGGCAATATGCCTAATCTGTAAAGGGAGATGATGATGGATAGAAACACAGTGACAATATTTTTTCATTTTATTGACATGTTCAATTTCATTCACTTTCATTTAATCTATTTTATTTCATATGAGAGAGAGGTATAATCTGCATATAAGAAGTAATAATATAGGAGGAAGAAGTCAAAGTTTCCTTCTTCCGAGGTTTTTCAATGTCTTTGTCATAAGCTTTCTCATATTCTACAAATAGGAATTTTGGCAAGTTTTGTTTTCACCATCTTCTAACAATCTGGCTGAGTGTAAAAGTTCCATCTATGATATAATGACCTTTCTGAAAGCTGAATTGCTCTTTATCTGTTGTTTCTTCACTGAATTCTTTTAATGTTTTGTCACAATCCACTGATTTCTATATTAATTTGAAAGACATTGTTATTATATCTAACTGAATGGAGGGACTAATAGGAATCACATGGATTTTCTTCCCTTTCTCTTTTTGAACTCTGATTAAAATACAACATTCTTTCTCAGAATTGTTGCACATTTCATATATGCATAGATACCATCAGCTAATGTCAGGAAAAAACAAAACAACAACAACATACATAATGTAAAAATATGTAATACATAACATAAAAAGGGAAAACAAACTTGGATTCAACCTAAGGGCCACTCATAAACTACGTAATGCAAATTTGAAACTACATATTTTGAATACCCCCCAATAATTGTATTATGCTTGCAATAAAACCCCAATTTACAATAAAAATAAATTATAAAGCAGTAACAATGGGTTGTATTAATTTTATTTGTGTTATTAGTAGTCTAGTAAAGTCAGAATTAGTTGGTGATACTAACTGCACCTAACAAAAAGAGTGGGGACAATTTTTGAATGAAGGAAGGACATATCAGCCAGAAAATGTCTGATGACAAGCCTTGCACACACTGTCATGAAAGACGCATGGGCCCCAAGTCTACTGTGCCAATTTCATTGGATACTAAAATATACTATAGATCAATTTTAAATATTTTCTTCATAATAAACAGATTCAATGAATATACCCTTGATGAAAATATATTTCCATTTATTGTAACAATTTATACATTATAACTTTTTAATTTATTTATATTTTAAATTTAGTTAAATATTCATTTAATATATTTAAATAAATGTAATAAAACTTAATAAAAGGAATTATTTCAGCAAATGTTGAAAACCTTTAAAAAAAAATATCAGCGTTATATAATAATAAACTATGACCCCCCTACCTCTATGTAATGCAGCATAACTAAAATCCTCTCTGCCCTCTTTAGCATGACATAATTTATGAATGACCCCTTAAGCATGGATGAACTTGCAGGAATACATTTATTATTCAACACATTTGAGAGTGAATACACAGATCTGTTAACAATTGCAATGAATTTCCAATAAAAAAAAAAAAGGCTTGCTACAGGTGTTAGAAATAAGCAATCAACTTCTCGAAAAACTTCCAAACTAGAAAGTTCAACAGCACAAGTATCTGCAACAAAATATGGAAATCAAAGTATACTGCTAAAGTGTGAAGGTTTCAGATAGTGTTCTGGGATCTGTAGCAGTAATTACTTACTTCTATTCGATTGTTTGTATTCTGTTGCTACTCATTGTGGCGGCTAAGAGCCTAATAATTAATGTGACCAATTAAAGAGAGCAAACACGTCTATTGTGGAACTATTCTTTGAAAGATGGCATTTATTTTTATGAAATTACTTGTTGTTATGTCCATTGAAAATAATTCAACTTCTGTTACTCAGTTGCATTTTCTGTTATAATTTATTGTGGATAATATTGTCATAGAATGACTCGAATGAAGAAATTGCGAGTTAGGAATATCATCCTTGTTCTGGAAATTTCAGTTATCATCTTTTAAGTTTTCCGCCTTAAAATCACATTGCTACTATATGTGTAGGTTGCTGAGTGGTTTTACGTTGGTTGAGCTCTTATTGGTCAACACTGTGAATGCGTGGATATTGTGACCAATGAAAATTTGCCATCTGTGTTAGTAGTTTTGACTGAGACTGTGGGACACGGATTGTCAGATGCCTTGTAGAATGCGTGTGAGTGTCGTGTGTTTCGCGTGAATTCAACTTGCATGTAAGTGGCAGAGCGATATTATATTGTCGTCTGCAGGAGCGTCGAATGTTTTGCTTGTAAATGGTTATGACATGAGGCAACCATAAACATTCCACTAGTACAAATTTACAGTTTTGTATTTCATTTGCAGATTTTTAATGCGGCCGGTAGTAGACATGGATCAAGGTGCCAAGATGTATTTTTTCTCAATATGTTTTCTTTACTTCATTTCCAGTGCATTGAGTTTGAAGAAGTCAGAATGCGAAGGTATGTAAGAATGATTTTTGAGTGGCGAAGCACTGCCACGGTGTAATGTCCACGTCAACTTTCTTAATAAACTTAATGGTCTGCGATTGTAAATGTTTTCAATTTATTTGGAAATTATGTGACACGAACAATAAAAATCGTGGCATATTTAAGACCAAATTAAATACAATTTTTGTAGTTGTTCTAGACATCATGACATTCTGTAATAAAGTGGTGTTTGTTTAGTCTGTGTTACAGTAGTTGAAAAGTTTGGCAATTCATTGTCCGCCGATATAAAATCAAATCCAAAGCTGATTGAAGACGAATTTCGGAAATTTTGCAAAACGTCTAAAGCCAAAGAGAATAGATTTGTGAGTATGATTCTGATGTAATTTTTCATATTTTGCCATGTGTAGAGTATACAGAAAGAATAAGCATGTGTCTTTTATAGTGCTATTACCTGGGTGGTCTGGAAGAATCTGCTACAGGAATTCTAGGAGAACTGTCGAAACCCCTATCATGGTCCATGCCTCCTGAAAAAATCTGTGAAAAGTTGAAGAAAAAGGATTCACAGATATGTGATTTACATTATGGTATGTATTTTCCTTAAAAATAATTTATGCCGTTAATGGATGGCAATATTATATTTAGATGGAGGCTATTTGCTTAGAAGTAGCATGAGGACAAAAATAAATTATTCATTGTACAGCTTGTGGATTTAAAGTTTTATGTTAAAAATAATTGTTGCTTAAATTTGTAATTGAGGTTCTGGTTTTCAAAAGTTAGCATTTCCTGTAGTGCGTTTGCTATTATGATAATTATTACATTGAAAATTTTGAAGAGTTCATGGTTTCAAAAATCTTAATCATTTTCGAAAAATTATTTATGGATATTAATTTGCAATTCTTAGGGATCAACAACTTGTAGACTGCACTGAACCAGTTGTATTATTTTGATTTGGGCCTGGTCGGTGAAGTTCCAAAAGTGTGTATTTAGAATTTATCTGCTCAAATCACATTATCAAAGTTATTTATAAATAGTTTGTAATATCTTTATTGGTATCCTAAGCTTATTTATTCACTTAAATGAAATGCTTTTTTGACATGGATTTGTTATTTTGAGTAATGTTAGGGCACAACAAGTGTTATTTGGAAATAAAAGTAATACAGTTTATTTTATCCATAGATTATGTGGCCAAGTCAGTCATCATTAATATTGATTTAATGGCTATAAGATAAAGGGAAAACAGTCTCGAGTATTTAGTGTGCAATTTTATAAGTAAATTATGTTAATTTGTTCATACAATATGGATAATAATATTAATAGTAATAAAAATAATAAAAAAGAAAGGGGAAAAAAATCTCTTCATATGAGAATGATGCCTGGACTGGGTCCATCCTTTATATCCAAAAATCGGTTTGGGGCTTTCAAATCGTGCAACAGAATATGCAAAAATTATTAGTACTAGTTTATATTGATGAAGATAAGTGTTTATGATGTATGTATTCTTTTGTACTGTAGAATGTATGGTTATGAAATTTGAAAAACTTGGCTGTTAAGTTAAAAAAAATTATGCCAGGAGTGACGATGAATATGCAGAATCAGATAAAATACATATGACATTCTTAAAATAAAAGATGTCCTGAATTTGTGGGCTTTATAGAAAAGTGCTGAAAGCTCCAGTTTGTCATGAATTTGTGTTATTTCTAAATAGTTTATTTTATTTCTGATTTGTTTTTCCCATCTTTTGTTGAAGTAGACTGTAATTGTCTGTGAAACATCAAAAGGGATTTAAATGAATTGTACACAGGTTTAATGTTTGTATTAAATCCCTTATTCTTGTGTAAGAGTTTTGTTCTGTTTTCTCATGAATGAATTTGTAGAGATGTTTAGCTCATTAATTTAGCACATGCACAAATATTGTAATTTAAGATAGGAGTGTTCACCTGAATTGGAACTTTTTTTTTCTTCCATTACCTCATTTCTTATAACCTGTGTGGGAAAACCATATTGTATTCATCCAGACATAAAAATGAATATGCACAGAGTGATTGAGCAATATTATTAGACTTAAATGTTAGTATTGGTGTACATATTTTTATTATGATATCTCAGAGCTTGGAAATAGGAGAGAGAAGTGAGGAAATAAGCTTCTAGTATAAACCATGACAGTGCAGTATGTCTTTCATAGAAGTTGTACTTGATGAATGGCTATTGTATGAAAACTTGGGTTATGCAACCAGAACCTTGCATCTCTGTTACATATTGCATGTGATAACTGAATCCGTTGACAGATAAAGACTATGGAATTTATGCATTTGAGATGAAAGTATACAGGAGACAATGTGTTTCACAGTGATGTTTGTTTTTGTTTTTTTTTTTCCTGTTAAAAGGATTACTCAAACTGAGTTATTAAAAAATAGGTTTTTAATTATTTTCAAGAACAATTGCTTCTATTTTCATATTTTATTTTTAATTTCAATATTTTACCTTTCGGCATGAATACTTTTACTTTTTTCATTATATTTCATCATCGTTCTCTTCTACATCTTTTATCGCTTGCATATTGTGGATTGTTTTTGTGATATGGTTTTTTGTTTTGTTTTTGCAGATAAAACAATTGACTTACGGACTGTTGATTTGAAAAAACTGAAAGTGCGTGATTTAAAGAAAATTCTTAGTGACTGGGATGAGACTTGCGAAGGTTGTATTGAGAAGACAGATTTCATCAAAAGAATAGAAGAACTTAAGCCTCAGTATATGCATCAAGAATTGTAAAATATTAAATTACTCTCATAATTGAGAACTCTTAAGCAATTTAGCCTCGATCCTGTTTCAAATGGCAAAGGATGACAAAAAATGGATAAGAAAAATATTGTAATATACCAGCAATGTCTGATGTGTGGTGTGAATTTGTGTGAATTTGCTCCAGATGCTACATCATTGCATGACTATTACAGCAGGTGTTATTTATTTTATTTCCTTTTCATTTTATTTATTTCATGTTCAGGATAAGTAATCGATTATAATTGTATCCCTTTTCAGTGTAGTTTTGAGAAATCCTAGCACCCTTCATTGTAATGTAAGCACTTAGTGGTTATTTCTATTAGCCATGGTAAGTGGATGATGCTGTAAGATACTAGTTCAGTAGCAACTTGTGAAACTGCATCATCAAATAAGATTTATGCAGTGTTCAGAGGTTTATTATTGCTAGAGTTTTTGTCAGTATCAAAACTACTCTGGCAAAGAAGTATTTAATGTAACATTGATATACTTAATTATGTATTACATGCACATGTTTTCTTGAGCCCTGGAATACCTACTCCTTCTCCTTCACTAACATTAGAGGATTTAAGAATAAATGACAGCATTGTTCATTGAAAAAATTTGGTAACAAGAAATATTCACTTCTAATAGAATCTATTTTGCACTGAAAAATGAGCTACAGAGTTGAAATAATCCCTGCCTCTTGCATCAAGGAAATCAAGATTCAAGAAAACGTGTGCCCTCCCCCCATGTTTTTACTGCTGTAAGCATTCTTGAGCAACATGTGAATATGAGAATCAACCCAAAGTTACTGTGTATTTTTTTCCCAATTGTGGCATTAAATGTTATTTCAAACAAGTGGAGTGTTGATGAGTTGTATGAATGTTTGGGCAATCAGTTGAGTGTGAAGTGCTGAGAATTTGACTAATTGAATATTAATTCATGTACTTTTATATGGGATGGTCAGAAAGAATCTCCTTTAAAGGTGAACATATGAAATTTAATTTAAATGTTAGTACATGTGAAATGCCGTGCGAGCCTACATTAAAGTTGGACTACAGATTTCCTGTTCAAATTGTGAAAAGAATCTAATTCAGTCTGTGAATTGCATAGTGAATTTACAAAGAAAGACAAATGAAGACCAAAGTACTGGATGTATTGTTCCAATGTGGGACAGAATCTTGTGAAATGTATTTAGATAACTAAATGCAGAATAGCATGTATCTGTGAATAAATCTATTCAACAGGGAAAATGTCTATTAATACACCTATAAACACAAATTAATTTATGTACTTGCAGAATTACATATTTGCTGGCACATGCAGCTGTTTTACATTAGTTTCCTTTATGAACATTGCAAGTTTTTGTCTTCATATTTTTCTTTGGAAGCCAAAGAACAAATAATTGCTAAAAGAGGTGGGCTTGCCCCTCTCCCGGATCTGCCACTCTGCATGCCCAGAACAATTAGGGAAAACGAACTGGATAAACCCTTAGCCACAAAACTATTAATGACATTTTTTCGACTGATGATAGCATAAAATAACTTATTTACATTTAACATAAGATTTCTTTTTCTCGGTAAATATTTCATTTTGTATACTAGTGTTATTCAAACTGAGAGGTATGCCTTCCCAGGGAGGTGCGAAAGCTTCCAAGCAAGAACTTCGTAAAATTAAGAAAATAGTGCTCTAATAATTTATAAATTTCACAACACCACCTTACTGATCTTTAGTCAGACAACACGAAGATTAAATTAAATTTCTAACATTATCCAAATATTTGTGCTCTGTAAGGAAGGAGTATCCAGAATTAAATAAGGCCTTGTGTATTTTGCACCTTCCTTCCTATGTGAAGCAAGATTTTCACAACAAAATATAGATCAAGAATAAATATCCAGAATGAGATGCTTATTGCCATTTCTGCATTAGTGCTGAGATCCAATGTACTGGATGGCACCAAACAAGCCCATCTATCTCGCTGACCTTTCTGAACTATCAATATTTTTTATAGTTTTCTGCACTTTGTCAAACATTAATTAAATTCAGTACAGTGAATAGTGCAAATCACAAGCAATAATTATTTTGCACACAGTGTATAATAAAGTATACATGATAGCCATACTTTCAGAAAAATATATTTAGTTATCAACAATTTAATTTTACTCAGGGGAGGTGTGCAGAATTTGTTGATGACTAAAAAGTGTGAAACCCACTGTTGAATACAATTAGACCTGATAATTATTTTGATTTCATCACATTAATCTCTCGAGAAATTTAACATGATTGTACTTACCTGGATTTTTTCCAGAAATTTGTTAAGATGGAAACAGGTAACTGTTTTTGAAAGAAAATGTTAGGTAATTATGTTGACTTTGCATGTATAGTGCATACTAAGTACCACTCTGTAAGCATTTCTTAATAAGTACAATTTTTTTTTTTTTTGGTCAGAGGAAACTTCCCTAATTTGCTACTCACATTTTAACTATAAGGCACTTGTTCTCCATTTCACTGCATTGTCACTGATGTGATTCTTGAGCTTGTCAAAAATGAAGCCCTTTTAAAACAACTGAACAACCCAATTCTGCTAGTTTTCAGCCAAGTTTTAGAGAAAACGTAACGGGCCATTCCGTGGCATGTACAGGAACCTGTCTGATATGGCCAATGCTGTTGGGGGAGGGGAGGTGAAATACAATTTAAAAATATGTTAAACAATATTTATAAATAATGAACAAAATTTTGTAGTGCACATGGGTCTAGTAGATCCATTGCATTTTGAGAATTAATGTTGTAAGTTGTTTTATGAACTTCTTAAGTGGTAGGTGAAAGTTTACAAGATATGGTGGCATCCTGTGTTGAACTATTTTCCATCAGGCAGAAAGATTATCATCAAATAAGCTGGAGGGTAATAGGTCATGTAGCAATTCTTTGTTTGGCGTATGACACATGGAATTGCCACATATCATGTGCCTAATCGTATCATATGCAGTTTGCTGACCTGGAGCCATTGTGTTGTTGTCTCCGCTCATGCCTTAGCTTACATGCATGCTTCATGTATTTATAGGCGTTAGAATAACATATGTTCCCCTTGTTTTTCTATTCTCAAAATGAGTAAAGGTTTTGATCTGCAAATTGCAGGTGACTTAGGAAAGACACAAGAACTTCTCTTAGAAGACCATGTTGGAAATGAATACGTCAAAGAAAATTCCAATTGTGAATCAAAAATAACGTGAAAGAAAAGTGTGTAAATGTATATATGGATCATGAAGTAGGCAAATAGGATTTAGAACAATATCATAACATTGTGGAGGGCACTTCTTTTTTACAGGTATGCAAACTTGATGAAGATATGGGCAATGAAACCCTTTCTCATCTTCAAAATATTGCTGCAATAAATGGGAGAGTAATTTATTGAGGAAATTACTAACAACACACAGATCGATGAGTACCGACATAGAGAACTTGGCTCCAGCAGTTGAAAAGAAGGCGCACTATTACCAGGAAAAAAATAATTAAACATGCTATCTACATAGGAAAAAAGGAAACAAAACATCACAATAAAATTCCAAATCACTATGCAGCAAGAGAAATAGGTACCAGCAAAGGAAACAAAAGTATATTGTCGCACAAAATGTTTGTAAAAATTTGATACTTCTTTTAGGTTTATACCAACGTGCAAAAAAATATTTGTGAATTAATGCAAGTAACACCACTATTGATAATGAAAAGTCAGGAAATAATGATAATTTCATTTTAGTTTTGATTTTATGTAATGTTTGATTTCCTTGTTCTACATCACATATATTAAGTCATCAGTAAAATATACTAACATACTGACATTCATAATTCATCAGATACCTTCTTAATACTTCCTCAACGATAAATTTCCACTAATAGATCTATAGAATGTTCAAAAAAACTGACATGCCTTATTGCACTTAGTTAACATCGAAGTATATTTTATTACAATTTAATAATAAATAATTTATTTATAGCTTTAAAAAGCCTTCAATCAGCTTTATAGCTTTATTTAGTTTCCTTTCAGGAACCATTTCTGCAAATGTATCTATAATCACACACTGATTGGTATCGAAGTGTCTCAGTTCTCAAAACCCAACAGAAGTGGCTCCAGATGAACTTGCAACATTGAAAATTGAATTTTCAGTATCAATGACCCACAAAGCAAAACGAATTCTGACTTCACAACTCATTTCCAGGGCCTGGCAGGAGTATTGAGAAATATCAGTTTTTCCCTGCAGCATATTACTGTGTAAGCAATATACAGAGAGTAACAAATGGACAGCCATAAAAAAAATCCTCCAAAAAAAATTTAGTTGCACACAGAAGAAAATGCATCCAAGCCTTTTGCTTCCAACTGTTAAGTAGCAACATCTTTGGTTTGATTTATCTATTTCTACTTCTATAATTTACCAAAAATATTGATTAAAATTACCTTTGTTTTTTCATTTTTTCCAGGAAGTTTGTAAGTAGAAATTAAAGTCATTAACTCAAATGAAATATTTAAGCATGAGTTTATTATTAGAAACAATTTTATGAATACAGGAAATATGTCACACCAGATATATAAAATATATACTGTAAAAAAAGCATGAGAATTAAGATAGGAAATAATATTTAAATTAACTTAATATAAAAAATCTGAAATACATAATAATAGGGACTGACAGAAGCTTTATAGCATAAAATGAACAATATGGCAAGTGTCAAATGTTTCACAACCTATCTTTTTTCCAGTACTTTGAAAGGGCTTAGGTATTATGGTCAAGTATTATATGGAGAGTAGCAAAAACCTTGAAATGAACTATATGCCATCAAATAACTGATTGAACACAAAAACAATAAAATATATTGTCAATTTCCTTTAGCAAACTTCAGAAAAATACATATATTCTACAATTTTCAATAAATATTTTCCATAACCTCTGAAATTCCCATGAAAGTATGCACTGCATATTTATGCTATCAAGTTCTATTATGCTACACATGTTCCCAACAAAAATCCAACAGTTCACTCGTGAACTTCGTGTAAAGATAATTGAAATAATGTGTGTAAGATTTGTCAATACAATTCAGTTGTGGTCAGTTCTTAAGAACAGCAATGGAAATTTGCATCAGAGCATATTATATTTCTTTCAAGGTGTAGAAATGTAACTTCCAAGTTGCAGGAAGATAATATAAAGGCAAGGTTCGTTTTAGATGAATTTATGTTAACTTCATAGAGACTGTAACTGATACAATGTAATATGCAGTTTTTGATTCCACAGCAATGTTTATAATAATTTTTTGAGATTGCAGTGTTGATATGAAGAAACAAGTTAATCTCCTTGAAAATAAAAGTGAGTTGTGTTTATGATTGTGTGTCGAATGAAAACGAAAATTTAGCATTAGTTAACACACAAATGCAGAATTTCCTGCTACTAAAGCCTGTGTATTAGATCCCATTATGTTACCAAAATGTATTTCTTGAGAAAAAGCAAAATAATTTGATAAGAAAATTCAATAAGAAATTATTTTGTGGAAAAACTTAATTTTTCGAGTTTGTAATTTCCACTTTTTCCACTATATCAATAAACTAGCCCCATGATATGAAAGTAATAAGAAACTTGGAAGCAAGCAGAAGTAATAAATGTACACATTACAGAATTGTTTTCCTTACTTTCAGAACTTAAATATGGATTCAAGAAATATATTTCTCAATTTTGTTCGCATTATCATGCATTTAATTCAGAATATTAAATTTGTTAACATAGTGTTTCAAAAATTAAGCATTCAAATATATTCAAATAAGTATTAATTATCTTGTAACTGTAACATTGCCTTGTTCCTAGATATTGTTCTCTTTGTTGAAAAGAATAATTTTTAATACACATCATTTTTAAGTATTCCAATAGATGTTGGTATATGAGCATTAGAATACAATAATGGTCATTTTGTAACATGAAATGAGCATATAAATAATACACTATGATGTTTCTGACACACCTTTAGGAACCAGTCACAGCAAATGACAATACAAAATTCTCCTTCAAATATGAAATTACTGAACTTTGGCGTGTTTTATTTAGAACATACACACTCTAAACACACTAAAAAAATTACTCTCTCTGAATAGAGAGGAAAAATACATTTTTTTTAGTGAAGTTTCATCATGTGTAAATTGTACTGAACAAAACTATAACAATTATACAAGGGTCAAAGAGAACAATGAAACAAAAATAAAATATAAAACTACATATTCTCTTAAGAGAAAGAAAGATGATCCACCAATGTACATAATATTGTTGGAACTATTCCATGATGAAATAGAATACTCTAAGAGTAATACTACAACAGACTTTAAAGTCTGTCTCCAAATTTGGGAAGTTTGTAACCATTATACATACAAACAATTCATTATATATTAATATCTTTTACAATACATTCTTTATCATTCATTACAATTCAATTGTCCATACATTTTTTGTCATTACATTAATCCTATGTCGCCATTTCATTACATTAATCCTATTACAATTTCTTTTCAGTATTATTTAATTATTTATATATTCTACGCCTTTTGCACCAATCAGAAAATTTGTTACCACAAGAAAATAAAATATACCTCTAATTGTTGGATTTTTTAATCATCAAAAGTTCTTATGCTTCTCTTTGTACACAACATTAAACAATTTGGGCAATGTTACAGAACAAAACATTAAGAGAGAACCATTAGGATGTACTGTGAATATTAAGAAGTCTTCAATACATTCATTCGTTCGTTCATTCATTCATTACGTAACAATAAACCATTACATTATTTATACTTAACTCATGCATTTCAGCAGCAAAACTGAAAACAGTGGTACGTTACTCAGCTCAACATACATACGAATAAATGTTTCATACAATATGATGTAACACCAAAATTGATGACAGCAGATGAACCTACTTTTAAATTTAACATTTTCCGCCCTTCAAACGCAAAATAACATGCATGCATTCAGTTACAAATTTTTAAAAAAATTTTTTATAATTACAAAGTGTTTTCATTTCATTTGTATTTCCACAAAACAATCACACTATGCCAGCAAATAAATTCAATAATACATTTTTAACATTGTTAAAACCAAATGGTCTCCACAAATCTTGTTGACATGACCATATTAAGTTATGGTACATGCAGAGTCCATTTAATCACAGATGATTTTGACTAGAACTGAAAAAGCAAACAAAAAATAAATAAAAATAAACACATTTTAAAAATGTAAATATAATTCAACATGTTAGGGTATTTTATACTCTGAAAGAAGTTGAAGTGCTTACATTTACTTTTCACTTGCAGCTATACAATACGTAGGAAAATTTGCTTCAATTGGGATTCAAATTTAAATAATATTAAGAACAAAAAACAATATAAAAAATAATAAAGAAAAACATGACATATTTGAGCCCTCACTGTAAAATACGCAACATCATTCTACATGCTTATAGGCATTACAGGGTTTGTTGTTGTTGTCATTGTCATTTTTTTCTTTCCCAAAACGGGACACTTTTTTTTTCTCTCCATACACCATGCTCCGTTACATCAAACATACATGCTTTATGATCTTTATTATTTTTGCATTCAGCATTTTGACATATTTCCAATTCATTTTTCACATTTATGACTTCATTTCACGTTTCGGCCATCATGTTGTGGTCTTCTTCAGAACTATACAGCTGGCTATGAAGAAGGCCACAATATAATGGTCGACAGCCCCCATAGGAAATTTATATATAATTTTTTATATATATATATATATATATATATATATATATATATATATATATATATATATATATATATATATATATATATATATATAATTTATAAAATCTATTGCTTTTATAAATTCAAAAAATTCTTTGGTGTGTGTTTGTTCAAAGCTTTTCTTGGAAATTTGCCATTCGAGTCCTTGACTGTTTAATTTTTGAGTTAGGTGTCGTCTCACATTCCCTAAAATAAGACCGTCATATACAGGGGCAGATTTCAATGAAATGTAATTTTTTCCCCGTTTAGAACAATGATGTTTAGTATAGACATTAATTTTATGTCATGAAAAAAGGAAGGAGCTTTGATTACATCAGTAATATATCCAACAGCTTGAGTAGCTCACCTGAACCGATTCAGATCAAATTTTTGAAGTAATTTTTCATTCCTTTCAGAGATTTTAAAAACATTTTAAGAGCATTTTATTGATCATTTTTGGCGATGTCTTAGGTCATCAAAATTCAGCCCCTAGTCATATATTATGTGATCCACTGATGGTTCTCCACTTGAACAAGAGCATTTTGCATTGACATTAATTTTGAATGTGTGCAGTAAGTTCTTAATGGTACATGTCCTGTCAGGACAGTATTGATTTTATTGCGTTTATAAATTTCTATTAATAATTTCTCTTAAATCTTTGTTGTTTTGTTTCTTGCCATCGCAAGAAACAAAACCATTTCTATTTCATCTCGACTCTTTGCTTGTAACTGATTTTTAAATTTTTTGATTAATATTTTTCCATAGCTTTTTTTTTTTTTTGGTCAGTGCTGTATGTTGCGGGTTTTACATTACTGTTGTTATTGTTGTGAAAATTCACCCATTGAATGTTAATTATCCTATTCTCTGTTTTAATTTTTAGTCTTATTTCTTGTATTGAGTAGTCATAATTATTGGTCTGGTGAATGATATTTATTACATTGATACTGGCTGAGTAAAATATCAATATTTTATCTATTTATTTTTCATTGTTTGTTGTCTATTTCTTTGTCTTTCATAGTTTCTATGGTTTCATATAAGGCATATTGTTCTGCTTGATTTACAGAGTAATTATTTAAGTAATTGAAGTTACAATCCATTTGTAAATTTGTAGTCACTGTAAATAGCTACACTTGATCCCACTCCTTTTTCACGTTTGCATCTATCTGTAAATATTTCAAAGATATAGCAGTAGTTGGTTTCTTCCATTTGTATCATTTGTGCTGAGTGGGGCTACAAGTTATATGTTGTTTATCTACAGTGTCTTTGTATGTGTATGCTTGCTTGCTTGCGTGTGTGCGTGTGCGTGTGTGTGCGCGCGCGCGCGCGCGCGCGTTTTTGCATGCGCGCGCGCGTGTGTGTGTTGCTTGTATGTGCGCGCGTATGTGTATTGTATGTGTGCTTGTAAGTACGTGCGTGTGCGCCTGCTTGTATGCGCGCGTGGGCGTGCTTGCATGCATGCACACGTGTGGGGGTGCTTGTATGCATGTGTATATTCGTACTTGAGTGTCAGCGTGCTTGTATGCGCGCGTGTGCATGTATGCGCGCGTGTGCATGTGTGCGCGTGCTTGTATGTGTGCGCACGTGCTTGTATGTGTGCGCGCGCGTGTGCGTGCGTGCTGGTATGCGTGTGTGTGCTTGTATGCGTGTGTGCGCGTGATTGATTACTAGTGATTCCGGCCACGTCAATTGCATTAGTCATTAGTTCCCTAAGTGTAGTGCTGTTTTTGCTCTGGAGGTGGCGGTGATTTCGTCCCGCTAGATGGCGACAACCGGTGACTAACGGCTTTCCCTAACCAGGCATCTCCATCAGTGGTGCAGGCTCTAAGCTCCTGAACGGTCTCTGGGTATGTGTGGTAGAGTAGTGCATGTAAGTGTGTCGAAAAAGCAAGGCGAAAGATAGGACATGGCAATGGAAAGATAGATTGCGTGCAGTCTGTTTCTTAGGGTACTGCTCCGGCTTTCGCCTGGTATTGATCGGAGAAACCACTGAAAACTACCGATAAAAGCAGCCGGCAGCTAAAATTCTCCTCCAGACAGAGACAGAACTCGATCCAGCTATCTGAGTAGTGGCGAAAATCGGTGTGCTTGTGCGTGTGAGTAGTGTAGTGTAGTGTAGTGTAGTATAGTATATATTCAAAATATTTACCACGTTTCTTTTCTTGCTACATTTTACTACTTTCTACACCGGAATGAATTTTCACGCAAGGGGGTGGGGTGAGAACATGGATAAATGGGTTACCAAGCTCCATGTGTTTTTTGTGATGGGCTAGCTCAAAATGTATTCTTATCAAGAAGATGACAAGTACTGAGATGATAGACATAAAATTTGATTTTTTTTTTTTTTTTTTTTTTTTTTTGCAAAAACGTACATTCCCTGATGTCACAATTTGAGTCACAATGAATGAAGGCTTGCGAAATATGGAACATTAGAAAATTATTATGAGCAAAGACCTGATTTGCGTGCAGTAAAACTCTCTAAAACGTACAGTGAAAACACACAAACGTGCAATAAAAATATAAACATTTTGCAAAATGTGCATTATGTACCCTAAAAGCTCCAGTTAATCCACTTATCAATTTATTTTAATTTTTGTTGTGAAATTTACGTTGAATGAAATATTATAATGTTAGTGTTTTTATTAAAATTAGTTTTTACTACATATGGCGGGTGCGCGTGTAAAAGGGGATATATATCCAGTTTTTGTTGAAAATGGGTATGCCAAGACATTGCTTTACTACGATACTATCATCGTGAAAAGAAGGATAAGTGGCATTTCAATTTGCCCATTAAAATTTAATAGCACAAATGAAATGTCACTTATCCTCTAGCACACAATGATGTTATTGTAACCAATGTCGACGTATACTCATTTTGGAGAAAAACGTGACTTATCTTCATCAAGCGCATCCGACATATAGTATTTATTTTAATTCTTTACTCACAAAATTAAATTAGCGCAAAAAAGTAAATATAAAAATTGAAAAAAAAAACCCTTCAGAAACAAAAAGTAATTAAGTTGCACAAGAAATATACTTAATTGTTTGCATTACAATTAACATAATTTACAATTTTGTACATTCCAAAGTTATTTTCTGTGAAATTACTGAATCTTCTATTATCTACCATACGTTTCAGACAAAAAAAAAACTTCGTTCTGTATTTACAAATGTCAGTGTCGAACCTTACTCCGACATACGTGTGCACGCAGCTAAAAGCTGTCAGAAAGTGTGTTCATTCCCTCTCGATTTCGCAGGGAAATACCTGTTCCGAGAAATTCGACGAATTAAGACACCCAGCATAGCTTCCCACTAAGCTTCGTGCCCAGACGTAAGGTCAAATGTGATTCGCGCGTGCAATCCTCGTGTTGGAAAGTTCAGCGAAGACTGACAAAACGGATATATGATCCGATTGGGAAGATACACCACGGACATAGCGCTGGTTGAGCGACCACAACCAGCGCTATGACATAGTTCATTCATTTTGTCAAAAACAGTTTAAAGCTATATGACGTGCTACGGGGAGAAGTGAATTCTGTGCCCGTTATCGTAATTCTGGAATCGTTCGTGGCAACACTATTCCCTATTCCCAACTGCAATCCCTCGGAATCTTTAATTAGACAATAGGTATCATGAAAGAGCTAGACGCTCAGATCGTAGGGCACCTAAACGCAGAATTGATACATAATAAACGACAGTCTGGTTTCACAGACCACCGAATGCTCTGCCGGGTGCCCCCCCTCCTAAATGAAACCTTTAAAAATGTAAATTAAAACAACTTGATAATATAAGGATTATATTTTATGCAATAAAACTATTAATTTTGCAAATCCATTCAGTAAAACCCCAAAATGTGCAATTTTCTGGCAGCGTTACCCAAAACGTGCAATTTTGTGCAAAATAAAACTAGTTCTAAAATAAGTCCGTTTCATCATTTAAATTTCGGTCAAAGTTTCTTCCAGTTTTAAGTTGGCAAAGAAGAGATGTAGTTACATGGGAATCCGGTCTTTACTCATAATTAAGAAAAAGTTATATATGCATCAAAGGCTTTGTAAGGGTTCTAATGATCAAATGGCGACAGAAAGGCCGAGGGCCTTTGGCCCGAATGCAATAACAAGCAATAACATATCAGTAGAAACTAGTGGTGTCCCAATAGCACATTTTTATATCTTCTAGCATTATTTCTAAATAATGAAAAATAATAAGGATATTTTGAACGGTAGTAACAAAATTAAAGCAATGTGGAATATCGTAAAAAACACAACCACATCATCACGATACCTTGTAGGTTATATTGTTTTAAAGGATAATGAAAGAAATAAGTAACCCGAAAAAAGTTGCATATCTCTTCAACCAACACTTATTTAAAATTGCGGCTGATCTCACGAAGGGACTAAAAACCACAAAAATTCAATATCGTACGTTTCCCAAAAAATTTCCGACACAATGTTTATTTTCAAAACTTCTTCCAAAGATATCTTCAGAATAGTCAGTAAGCTAAAAAATAAATATTCATCTGGTTTAGAGGAGTTTCCGGACTGTTTACTAAAAACTTGTGCACCTGCCTTTATACACCCGTTAACTCACATTTTTAATGCTTTTTTAAGTACAGGAATATTTCCAGATATTTTCAAAACAGCAATTTTTTCTCGGGGAAAAAAGCGTTTTCAGACCCTGAACACGGTTTTAGAAAATCAAAATCTACGGAAACTGCCATTTTCCCCCATAAAGATGTTGCATCATCAATGGACCAAAATGAAGCACCCATTGGAATATTTTTATATCTTTCGAAAGCTTTTGACGTCATTGACCATAACATCTTGCTCTCAAAAATACCTTCATATGGAATTCGTAGTCTTGCACTAGATAACCTCGTACCTAAAACATCTAACGCAAAGAGTAGAAATGCGGTACTGAAACGAAACGACATTTACATTATCTTTCCAATTCTTTGCCAATTGAGCATGGGGTCCAGCAAGGTTCGATCCTAGGTCCTATCCTCTTTCTAATATATGTAAACGATATGCCCTCATTTATTAAAAGCGAAAGAATAGTTGTTTGTCGATGACACGAATGTTCTTGGCAAAAAAAGAAGTAGAACAATTTCCAAAGTTTCAAATTGGTTTCGTAATAAATTAATAGTTCACGAAGGAAAATCTGTTTCAATGCATTTTTGCTTTTCAAATCGACAATCGCATGCTCTATTGAAAATGAACAAAATGCAATTAGCTGATGTTAAAGTATCAAAAGTTCTAGGTCTTTCAATTCAAACCTCAAATGGAATGTACATATATCAGAATTAAACACTAAATTAAGTCCATCATTTTAAGCATTCAGAATTCTTTCAAATTCTGTCAGCCTTCATGCAGCTCGTTGCGTGTATTTTGTAAATGTACATTCCCGCCTGAGATATGGCATAATGTTCTGGGGAAGCTCATCCTGTAGTACCAAAACCTTTAGATTGCAAAAGAAAATTATTTGAATAATGAAAAAATACCATCTACGTGATACCTCCAAATCTTTTTTATTGAGCTGGAATCTTACCATTGCCTAGCCAATTTATTCACGAATCTGTAATATTTGACAAAACTAACTGACTTATCGGTGATAACAGATTTTCTTGCAATACTGATATTTATAATTATAATACACGTCGTAGAAATCACGTTCATCAAGTGTCAGTATCAACAGCTCATTACAAGAAATCCACATACAATATATGTACGTTACTTTACAACACATAGCCAGATGAAATTAAACAATTAAAGGCGGTACACAAATTTAAGTTAAAAGTAAAATGTTTTCTGTTGCATAACTGCTGCAAAACAAAATTAATGTTTATTTTAAAAAAACGAGATATAATGAATTAGTTTACATTTTCATTGAATACATTTTTAAAGAAGACTTAATATGCATGTAACAAGTAATGTACTTCAGCATGCGGGTAAATGACCATATCTCGATCAGGTTTTTGTCCAGTTTCCCTGATTCATTGAGCAAATGCTGAGATGGCCCCTTGTTTTGCGTCTGAACATAAATGTAGTTTCAAAATGCGCACGTTTTACTGAGCTCTCCTTTTGCTTGTAGTGGTAGGAATAGAGGTCAGGGTGAGTTACTATATTGTTAGCAATAGTAGTTCGTTTACCGTTGCAGATAGTTTTTCTATAACTCGTTAACCAAAATGTTTTATTTTTCAAATGTTACTAATCTCGCGGTTATTATTATTATTGTTTTAATTTTCATTCATCTTTCAACTATTTATCGTTAAGCTGTTGTGATTGGATTCTGGTAGTCAAGAAAACGTGCGCAAATAATCTTCTCCGCCAGATGTCATACACAGTTTTTACTATTTTTTTGACCAAATAAATTTATTTTCAATAATTTAGAGAGTTCAACAAAAATTTGATCCACGCCATTCTTTTACATGTTCCTTTTATACGTGGGAAAAAATTGAAGTGGTTTCTGAGAAAATAATTGTTTATAAATTGCGTAAATTTTAAGCGCAAATTACTCATTTTTTCAAAAAATTGTATATGACCTTTTGTAACGAGCTGATTTTTTACAACAAACTTTGTCTGAGGCAAAAATGCTTATCTTCAATTTTGTAATTTGGGAATGTTAATATTTTGGAATTTTCAACATAAAGAGTTCGGCGAAAGTGTACCATACTTTTTAAAATTGCCTATATTTCGCACCAAATTACACGAACACTATTCATATTTTCGAAAAACGGAACATGAACTTATTTCAAGATCCGTCTTTAAGAACAGATTGCAGGAAGGAAAAAATCTCTATCTTCAATATTATAGTCGGAGGAAGACAAAAAACTGGACTTGTGCAATTTTAAAAATCTGGGATTTCATTGAACTTGGGGACTTGTACCATCCTCTTAAACATCCTTGCGATAACAAAGTTTAATAAATAAAAAAAAATGGAGCCATTTTTTATAACATTTTGAAATGTTTTGGAGGCTGTAAAGTACCTACAAAAATGAAAATATCCGTTTGAAACTCCCAAAGCCTCAGGTTCGTTCAGATCGATCGGGGAATATCAAATTTAGAGAAAATCGACTGAACAGTTAGGAGGATAGTGTTGGCCACAGAGAGTCTTAGTCGTCAATCGATTTTTGGGTATCATGGACCCGCTTACACCACGTGTTAGAGGAAGTAATTTACTACAACAGAATTTACCCATTTTTTTCTTACCAGTGCCCGACAATAAAGAGTTCTTCTGGCGAAAATTCGCCGTTTTCGGCGCATGATTACATAACATTCTCTTCTTACGAAATACTTTAGTAAGGGTGAGAAAATAATTAATATTTATTCAGCGACAGTGCATTTAATGGCAGAGTTTGAACTCAATTGAAAAAAACTGCAGCGAAACTACGTATGGTGTACCTACGTACGGATGGGAAATCAAATGTTGTGAAAAAAATAAAAGAGAAAGTGACATGTGATTGTGTTGGGATTCACTGTATCAACCATCAAAAAAATTGACATCCAAAGATTTGACAATGAACCATGTCATGAAACCCGTACTTAAAACAGTAAATTTTATAAGAAGCAGAGGTCTAAATCTCGGACGGTTCAGGCCTTTTTAACAAGAGTTGGATGAAAAGTATTCCGATGTATTATATGCGTACTTTTTCTTGAGCCCCGGAATACCTACCCCCACTCCTTTGCCAACTAGTTGAATTAAGAATAAATGATAGGAACGAGCGTTGTAGACAAAAATCAGATAACCAGAAATGTTCGCTCCCTTGTAATAGAAACGATTTTCCATCGAAAAATGAGCTACAAATTGGAATTAAAATTCCTTCTGTCACAATAACCAAACTGCCCACTCCTCTCGCTATTGGCGTAACGAGAGCTCAAGAAAACGTGAGGATAACACCCTACTTTACGGAAGTTCGCTGGCGTAGTCGAATTTTAGAAAGATTTTTCGTTTGTTTACTTGTTTGTGTTTTTCTTACGTGGGCCTTCATCTTGACGATGACTGGTAGCTTCCTTGTGCCTTTTTGGTCGGCATAATTGAACGTTTGAACGACCAGAATATCAAAGTGCAGGGGAAAAAATTGATCGTCCTCGTATTATTAAATCCAGACATTGGAATCAAATTAAAGCTATGGCAAACGCAGATAAAAAACCGAACACTCATTTTACGCTTGTGCAAATATATGGCATAGCTAACCAGAAAAAAATGGAAGAGTATTCTGAACTCTACTGAGCCTGGCCTCCGAATTTGACAGCCGTTTTCAAGATTTAAGCGAAATGAACAAGACGAACGGACTATTCAACAATCAACTTAATTCTGAATTTACATAGGATCAAATTATTTAGAAAATGGAATTGATCTCTAATATAATAGCGGTTTAAAAGACAAATTTAATGAGATTAATATTACATCTTTTTTTAGACAGTACTTCAATAATTTGGACTTGTATTCTAATGTAAAGTAGCATGCAGCGCAAATTTTGTGAATGAGTGGTAGTCCGTATTTATGCGAAAATATGTTTTCCATTTTGCAAATTATTACGAACAAACATCGCTCCAGGCTTACTAATGAACATTTCCAGTCTACTCGTGAAGTAATTACTCCGAATATGAAGCCCAACATTTATGAGATTGCCAAGAACAAAAGAAGCCAGATCTTCGGATCCCCACCATAATTCAGTATACAAGATTTGATTAGAATCTTATCATTATGTTGAGAAAGTCAACTCTTTCGTTCCTAAATAAAGTTTACTATTATCATTTGCTTTAGGGTGTAATTATTTTGAGTCTCGCCTGCTACCATACCCTTGATTTTGTAAATAGTCCTTTAGAAAAGGAAGTTTGACACTCCTTCAGTAACAGATTCGGGACGTGTGTTTCGAAGGGGTGAGAAGATAAGGGAACCATGCAACCCCTGAAATTCAATATTTTTGCTTTGTAGCATACGACTTACGTAGTATGGAGGAAGTTATGTAATACCTCAGCGAAAAGGGCGATTTTTGGCAGAAACATGTAAAGCTCAAACAACACTTACTTTCTCATATTATTAGTACCTTGTTCGAAAATCCAGAGTTCAACTAAGGAACCTGCGCCATTTTTATTGATAAGTGCACTTTGCCCTGTTTGAGAAAAAAAATTGGTTTCCTAATTTCTTTACCGTTTTGGCCTCAGAAGCATAGATTCTCACAAAACGTGTTTTCTTCTTTCATTCTGTAATTTCGTCGCAGTCTGTAAGTCACCGGAACTCGGTACGTATGTCCACGACGTCATTAGGACAGAAGTGTACAGAAATTCTGACGGCCAGCTGACCAGATCAGGTACGATCGTAGGGTTGCGCGTGAGCGTCAATTCACGAATTTGCGTTTCTCCTTCGTTTTATTCGAAAAAGGAGGTTTTTCTTCTTTCTATTCTTTTTCAGTACTAAGAAATATCCTCAGAGCTTCGACTCACTAAGCACAACTTTCTGGGCGTCGAGGAAGACGAATCGCCAAGAAACTATGGTGAAGTAGCGAAACATCAAAATAACAAACATTGTATTTATTTATCAGAAACAAAACTGTGACGTACTATGGGAAGACGTGCAATCTGCGCACGTTTTCTGGAGTTCTGGGATCCACACCCTAAATCCTATCATATTCGTATTCAGTTGAATTGTGAATACTGGTAGGAACGTGTCGTTTGGGCAAGAATTTACAATAATTGTCATTTACTGGTTGATTCTTCCAGGCACGCCAGCTGTTACGGTCGTTCTGTACTGTCCCGTTGGTTTAGTGTGTGTTTCATCTCGTGGATTGGCGGTATTCCTCCCCAGTTGCATGGTGGTATCCGGCGCCGACCTACATGGTTTGCGGGAGATTTCCCTCTCCCAGAATCTCCCCCAGCGGGGCACCGCCCAGCCTGGAGTAACACTAAACTCCTGACCGGTCTCCCGGTAGGTGTGGAAGTGTACTGAGTAAGGAACGCGTATTGGACATGGAAGGATCGCGCGCGGTCGTTTGTCCATTTCTCCGGCTTTCGCCTGGTACTGATAGGAGAAAACAGAAAATTACTGATCGGAGCCGGTGGCTAAAATTCTCCTCCAGATAGCGCCTGAATTCCACCTAGCTAGGTCGAATGCGCCATCTTGGGACCTCCCAGGTCGTCGCTGAAGAATCAACGACAATACTGTCTCTGAGCTAAACTCAGCCTAAATAAACTGGCAAAAATATTAGCTCCCGTATAATAAAAACCAATTGCAAATGAGCTACAACTTTTGGTTATTATCCTTTATCATTCCCTTCGTGAAAGAATCCACCCACTGTGCCGAGAAAACTGAAAACGATAACTCGAAGCCCGAGCTCAAAAAAATGTGCACAAATAGTGAAGTAACGTTTACGTCCAGAAGTAAAATAAGGGGCTCTTTCCGCCTTTGCACAAAGGACTAGGAAGACGGGACGAAAAACCCGATCGAGCTGGATGTCATTAACCAAGAAGATGTGGTACAATACTAACAAGGGACCATTCAACAGGTTTAGATCGAAATCTGCCCTCATTTTTCCTAAAGATAAATATTAAAGAAAGAAAAGTTCCACACTTTTCACACCGCAAACATCGTTCGCGTGGGTTTGAGAAGGTGTAAGCAGCCCTGTCAACAGTGATAGAATGTCTGCCGAGGGATCAATCGCTTCTATGGGCTCGAACTTCAATTCAGGGCAGCGAAACACAGTAATGACGTTGCTCACGCTCTTTACGACCCCGCAATACCGCGCGGCACAGAACTTATTCTTCCGGACACTAGTTCTTCGACATTGAGTAACACCAACCCGATGTGATGCTAAAATGTTCCCACAGCATGCAAAGTACAATATAGTTAGCATTGTTTGCCAATCTTCGATTATTTTTGGTCCCAGACAAATCAATGTGTGATTGTTCAGTTGCATGCATTTGTACACTCCGGGAAGCTGTCATACCAATTTTAGATCATAATCCATGTTCGTGTCATCTGGTGCATTTACCCGAAAAGAATTGCTCGTGGCAATCATTATTTCGTTCGACAAGACGGCTCTGGGCGATCGGAATCTAGGGAGAGTGATTTAAATTTCTGTAATCGATGAGCCACGGATCGCCTTCGGGGCCGCTCGGAGGCGCCATGCCATGTGGCATGGCGTGGCGTTTTAAAATAAAATGTAAATATAACATTAGAAATTTTAAAAATTATATTGAATTGTAATAATCAAACTGGGTAATCATAAATTTTAATTGATGTAGAGAATCATTGGCCTAAAATTAATCGATTTAATTGTGCCGATTAATACAAAATTATCTATTGTCATACTAATTGCGACGAATCCGCAGTAACTGACGAATAAACAAAATAAAACCACAGATTTAGTTATACCGGGTTTCGACGTGAACCTGTTGAAAGGTCCCTTGTAAGTACAACTAGAACGAGTTTTGTTATAGACATACTCAGTCTTTTAGAAATATGCAGCCAAATGGAAACTAATACATTAATTATCAGTGCTAAAATCAACACCGTTTTCTTTTTTCAGTATAATCTTTTATAATCTTTTCTCAGTATAATCTTTAATCGTATAGAAACAGTTATATATTCGTTCATCTAATTGAGAAGAATACTATTGTGATCGTTTTTTCGCCAGAAATGATCACCTGAACATGTTTGTGTGGTGTTCATATTTGAATAATGCCATAAATACAACTTTTTATAACATCCGTTTTGTCTCGTAATATTTCGAAATCGAACTTCCTGCCACACAGTTTGGTTCGTAGCGCGTCTTCAGGAATGTTCAACATTACTTTCCACCAGGGTCACGTCGAATCCGTTTTAAAGCTTTTCAGCATTGCTCAACATGATGCCTCATGATCTACATGGCGAATATCTACCAGGAAGACCGGTCTCGATGTGTGCATACGAAAGGCAATAACACAGGTCTACAAGTAAAAAGCAGCATAGGATTTTTATACATTTGTTTACAGATTTCAATTTGGGGAAAACGAACGAAAATATCAAACATTTTCCATCTCGACATTTTTTTGCTATACTCAATTTTTCTTTGCATTTGGCGTAAAATTCCTAATAAACTTAAAATATAGTATTTTTTTTTTAAAAAAAGGCTTTAAAACTACGACTTCTCACATTACTGGTATCAATTATAGCTGAACTTGGCATAAATGAAAAAAAAGTTAATGATTGTAAAGAGTAGTGGTAGCGGGTATGAGGAGTAGTTTTAGCGCTAACGAGAAGGTCGCATAATCATGTCGAAACGGGTTAAAAGTTGATAATGAGGAATATGAGCATGTTTAGACTTGTTATCTGGGGTACTAGGAATAAATATAAACAATGTTGTTGGATTAGGTCCTGTTTCAACAAGAAAATTAAGTTCAATCTTATACCACACTCAGTTTATATTTAGCATTCAGACGATAATGTGATTGTTATTTTAATCCTGAAATATGACTAGCAGAGGTTGTGTAAAATTTCTCCTGACAGCTGTTATATATGTGGTGAATACATAGTAAAAAGTCAACAAAGAAACATAAGTGAAGAAAGTTTATTTCGCGTATTTCAAATTGGAACTTGGAAATCAAGACATGGGCTCCGCATAAGGTGTGCAGAAGATGTGAGAAAGATCTTTGTTTGTAGTTTAAGAGTAAGAAAAACTTTCGTTTTGGCACGCCTATGATATGGCAAGAACAGAAGAATTATACATCCGACTACTTTTGTTCGGTAGATGTGAAAGAATTTAATACAAAAAATTAAAATAAAATATCTTACCCTCACCTTGACTCAGCTATTTGCCCAATGACCCATGGTTCTGAAATATCAATTCCATAGCCACCTTCAATTTAGATGATATCTTGTGTGAGTCAAAGGAGTCGGACGCATCTGCTTCCCCGAACGAATCTAGTTCAGATTTTTATGTTGACAAGGGACCTCAACTTTATTTTCAAAATGCGCTCAATGACCTAGTAAGAGACTTGGTCTAACAAAAGATGCAGCCAAATTACTACGATGAAAACTAAAAAACAAAATACTGCTATCATCTAGGACCTCGTTTGCGTGGCACAGGCATCGAGAGAGGGATACCAGGTTTTTCTCCAAAGAGGGAAATCGGATTTATTGTAATGATGTTCATGGGCTCGTGAAGTGCATTGAAATAGAATGTGATTCATCAGAACGGCGCATATTTGTTGATTCGCGTAAAACTACCCTCAAAGCAGTCTTGTTGAATAATAGACATGAATTTGCATCTACCTATGGGAACTCGGTTCATATGAAAGAAAACTATAATGATTTGGCTACGATTCTTGAGAAAATCAAATATTAAGAACATAAATGAATGGTCTGTAGAGATTTCAAAATACTAACAATGTTGGGTCAGCAAGGAGGTTACACAAAAATCACTGCTTTCTTTGTTTATGGGATACTAGAGCCACACAGCTGCACTGGACAAAAACAAGATTGACGACCTCGAGACAGCTTAACCCCTACCGACAACAAGTCGTCAATACGACCTTGGTTCCCCCAGGACAAGTATTATTACCTCCTCATCATCATATCCGTAAATTGGGGCTTAAAAAGCAGTTTGTCAAATCACTGCCAAGAGATGGAGATTGTTTCAGAGATGTGTTCCAAGTTTCCGAAACTTAAGCCAAGATAAAAGAGGGAGTTTTCATTGGCCCCAACATAAAACTTCTAACTGATAACCTCTTTGTAGAAACAATGGAGACAAGGGGGGGAAAGCTTGGGACTTCAAGAATGTAGTGTACAAGTTTCTGGAGAATACTAAGGACCCTGACTACAAAACCATGGTACAACGCACGCTGGCGGCATATGAAGTTCAAGGATATAAAATGAGCTTAAAAGTTCATTACTTACACTTCCCTATTGACTACTTTCCTGGAACTTGGGAGTTTATAGTGAAGAACAGGGTGAAAGATTTCACCAGGATGTCCGTGATTTTGAGAAACGTTTCAAAGGAAAATGTTAGCCGACTACTGGTGGATGATCTATCGAGAAACCAAAGAAGGAAATCGGAAACGAGTTCGGAGAAGCATGAAAGACAGACAGACAGACAGACAGACAGAAAGACAGAAAGAAAGAAAGAAAGACAGACAGACAGACAGAAAGACAGACAGACAGACAGAAAGACAGACAGACAGACAGACAGAAAGAAAGACAGAAAGAAAGACAGAAAGAAAGAAAGGAAACAAAAATTTCACCCCCCCCAGAGTAGACCTAAAATGTTTTATAAATATCAAACAATTTTTTTGATTACTTGTGATAAAATAAATATATTTAGTTCACTGTAACAAATAAGGTTTTTGACTTCTTCGCTGTCCGGGTGACGCCGTGTAGTGGGCTGAGAGGCCGACGTTTTGCCTGACATGTCAGGCTTCATCAGGGCATTGACGTCAATGCCCTGATGAAGCCTGCGACATGTCAGGCGAAACGTCGGCCTCTCAGCCCACTACGCGGCGTCACCCGGACAGCGAAGAAGTCATCGACTCGAGCCGCGGAAGCCTACGCGTACAAATAAGGTTTTTGTTTTTCTGTTTGTCTTTTTGTCGCGAATTGGCCACCTCGGGACCACGCGAACGTGCAACCCACCCGGGGTTAGTCACATTTATCGAGAGTAGGTGCACGTCACTTTTATGGGGGAACAGCATTTTCATGCCGAATCCGTTTCTACACCCAGAGTTGTTAGAAGTAATGAAGATGATGGATGAAATTGACAATCACAAATATACAGAGACCCACAAGCACAACCATGCTCGTGGCGGGACTCTTAGTCTAAACACAGAAAATTACGTCGGTTTATTCTATGTAGGCCTGTAAATATGAACAAGTCGGAAACACGTTTCCCTCCTTTTTAAGTGTATTGGTTAAAATTAGGTTGCGATAAGATCGGCGGTTTTCACCATAATCACCAACTATGAAAGAAAAGACCACGCGACCTCTTGGAATAATTAGTGATGCATGGATTATATGACTATTAGAAGCGGTTACGTAATGCTATAATACTAACTGAACCCGCAAATGTGTTTCCACTTGCATTTTATTATGAATGGGGGGCTTCAAATTCACGGATTTGGGTTTGGCAAGATGAATGAATACCCACTTTTTCTATTTTTTTTCCTGTCCATATTACTACCTTCCCGGCGCTATAAAAAGTTGAACAGCAACACATTAAAAAAGGCATGACTTTTTGGAATATTTAATTTTGAAAAATTAACAAAAAACTATCTTGGATATTGTAGTTGTAGGAAGACCTTTAAACTACTGCAATTTTCAAAAATTCAAATTGATAACTGATTCTGGGCACGTCAACTAGTAAGGTAATTAGCCCCGTAACTGTAGTGCATGATCTTTCCTTGGGAGGTAGCGGTGAACTTCCCCCATGGCACGTTTGTTAGCGTACTGTTCCGGCATTCGCCTGGTACTAAACGGAGACACGGAGGAAAACTGCCGATCAGAGCAGCCGGACGCTAAAATTTTCCTCCAGACAGCGACTGAATTCCACCTAGCTATCAAGCTAGTGTCGAAACTCCTGCTGCCGTCGGGGCTCGAACCTAGGACCTCCCAGACAGAGGCACTGCAGTAACATCAGTTGATGCCCTGAGCCACCTCTCTCAGCCAAATATTCAGAGTTCAACTAAAATTGGTCCGGCGCGTTTTTAAAGCGTATATCTGAAAAACAAAATGTCGAAGCAAAAACTTGAACTTTTTTTTAGAAAAATTCTGAAATTGCCAATGTAAAATACGCCCAAAAAATCAAAATATCCGTTTCAAATTCGCAGGGCCTACTGATCAGCCAGAACGGAATATTAATTTTTTGAGAAATCCAATAAACAGTTTAGGCGCTAGTGTGGTCCACAGACGGACACACAGACATGATCGTAAACAAATTGTTAGGTATCAAAAACCCAAAAACGAATTCCGACTACACATTCACAAGGAAGTAATTTACAACATAAAGGAACAAACATTATCCACTTTCTTGGGGACCCACACTAGCTTTTTCTGTTCAAAAATCGCCATTTTTCGCTGCGGCATTGCAATACTTGTTCGTGATCGTTACGTTAGTTTAAGCTAGATCGTGTACGTTAGTTTTATATTCTTCGGATCTATCAGACCAACGAAGTGTATTTTTGGTGAGAATTTGAATTGGACGTGTTGGTCTGGTGGAAAGCGATGCTTTGGCACTTGGAAGAAAATTGCAGGAGCACTTTGGACAATCTGCTGCCTTCAGTTTCTGGACATCATAGGCTCGAGTGCTCATATGATTGTTAGTTCATAAAAGATGCCATGTGGACTGCATGACTCCATACAGGAAAGTCTGTCAAACGAATAATGTTTCGAAATGGACGGGATATCCGTCCGTATCATTAGACATATCGGCAAAACACTGATAACGCTTACACATTTACACCGACTGCTAATGTGTTGATAAATCGCATCGAGAAACCAGCTGTAATTCTCCCGAATTACAGCTGGTACATCCACAAAAAGGGACTATAACTTTTAGATAAAATTGGACAAACTGAAAATAAATTTCGAAGAGCAACTTTTTATCAACAAACTATAAATTTCACAATCAGCGATCGACTCTTTGCGATTCAAAGACTTTCCCATCTTAGAATATAATTTTTCTGTTTAATTGCAGTTTGCAGATTTTTGTGTTCGTTACTTAACCATACTATGTTACTGGCGCACTTTCTTTCGCAATTCAGTACAGGAGAGTACAATTTCGTAGAAACGCTTTAAAGAAAATTCAGATTATTTTGTTGTTCAAGGAAACGCATGTTATACCACTTGAAATGTTTCAGAAAAGTTGTTTTTTTTTGTCGGTGGAACATTCGATCTCGGGGCTGATGTCAACGCAGGTTTTGTCGAAATGGGTGTTTTGGTTAAATCGAATCGGCTACTTCAGTAATTCTGTGAAGAACATTTGTTGCATCTCGTAAATATTATTTGAAACAAGTACCATTAAAAATTACATTAAAATCGATGAAATCAGCAAAAAATGCATTAGAAATCACGAAAAAAGGAAAAAAATGACTTATTAGTCGAAATCGATAATAAAAATGGGTCATTTCCTTTTGTCATAACATAAATTGATTTCTATACATCTTTCTTCGCAGAATGACACATCGAGGAAATATAGACATACGAAGAGAAAATTTTAAAAAACATTGCCTATATTTCACGCAAAATATTTGTTTGCACTAAAGGTGCGAATCTACAATTTTTTGACATTTACAGAAAGTAATACGGCGCCAAGATTTCATTATTTCCATACATATATTTTAAAAGTATACCTTTGGGGTCAATGCGGACGACACCCGGTTTTTGGAAGGTTAAAAGAACAATGCAGAGAGAATATCCGTGTCTGTGTTTCCGTCTCTATTGTCTGAATACTAGCGCCTAAATTATGCGTAGTATTTTTTACAAACTGAATGCTGTCCGGTTGCTCTGGCCTCACTCGAAGATCTGCGATTTTGAATAACATTCTCTAATTTGAGAGAATAATTTACATTAAGCGCATGGAACGTTTTCAAAAATTTCTCAAAATGTCTCTATATGTTTTCTTGAACCTTTTGGTAGGGAGTACTAAATATACTGTAACATAACAAACGCCATTTGTTCTATGTTGTTTTTAAGTACACAAATGTAATGTTTTTGCAATTCTCTCACGTAGTTAGTATTTATATTACCGGCGATTTGTAAACATTATTGCAATTATAAATACATGTGCTTCAAACGATATCTTCTGAAGTTTCTCGAAAACTCAAACCGGGAGAGGTGGCCCAGTGCCACTAAAAGGAGGTCCAAAGTTAGAGTCTCGACGTTGGCAGAATTTTCGACAATTCAGTCTCTGTGTGAAGGAGAATTCTAACGGCCGACTTGCTCTGATCGGTAGCCTTCTGTGGTTACTCCGATCAACACCAGAGAATGCCAGAGGAGTACGCTAACAAACGGGCCACCGCTCGCCGTTCAAACGCGCGCGATCTTTCCTTGTCCTACTCTCACCCCTTACTTGCACACACACACACTTACATGCACTACACAACCACACACACCAGGAGACCGGTCGGGAGCTTAGAGCTTGTCCTGGCTGAAGCGGTAACTCGCTGTTGGATGATACGTGGTTGAAGTAAACCCCGCTAGCTGGCGGGAAGGTCGGCGCCGGATCTCACCATCCAACAGGGGAAGTTCACAGACACCTCACGAGGGAGAAACATGCACTACACTTATGGGACTAATGACCTTAGCCGTGATCTTAGCGCATCCAGAATCGCTAATCAATCAATCAATCCATACTTCAAAAGTTTTCCGTGAAAATGAGCTGAAAATTTCGCGCATTCAGAAATGGTCAAATGCTATTTGCTCGAAAACGGGTCGTAATTTTTTCCCGAAATTTTTTGAATGGATAGTGCTAAATTGACTAAACATGATATCAATTCCATTTTGATTTATTCATTTTGTTTTTCCAAAAATAACACTATGTATTGTATTACACTATACAATAATGTATTATTGTATTTGTAAATACAATTACATTACATAATTTCTGATGATGTCTCATGAAAACCAAGAAATTTTTAGTGAAAATATGCTTCAAAATGTACTTTTTCAGAAACAGTCAAATGACATTTTCTCAAACACTGCTTCACATTTTGCAATGAAAATTTCCATATGGGACAAGGTTTTACTCTTCTATCATATTCTTAAAGTTATGTTTCAGTTCTATTATTAGAGGATTGAAAAATTTAAAAAAAAGTGAAGAGTACTTTGGGTGGTGATAGATGGCAACTGGAAAGAGGGTGAGGCAAAATCAAAAAGTTAGCCCAGAACAAACAAATTAGACCTAACATATGAGAAAGTCTGTGCCAATCAGTAACGCAACTATTGTTTTATATATACTATGGCCAATAAAAGAAACACTAGCATTTGTCCTACTAGAATGTTCAACTAATCAGCTATATATTCCACAATAATATTCCATAATACTTTGTTTTCAATATCCATTCAAAAAATTTGTAACAAAGTGTCATTATTTCTTCTATATGCTTAATACATGAACACACCAATACAGAATTATATTTACATTAAACATAGGTGTCATAATATCTATATCAGTATTTTCTCTTCAAATAACTTCAGCAAAACAGAGCTATTGGCAGCAAAATACAATAGATACACACTTACACTAACAAAAGCAAAATATCAGAACTGAACACAATTTCCTAAGTGTCATTATTTCTCTAGAGAAAAATTATTATTGTCTGCCTCTTCCACATTTTGTTTATAACATTGTCTCATTTTTGTAATATTTTGATTATTAATGAAAAGATCATTTCTATAAATTACAATTCCATTGGGCATAATCAAAGATCTTACAGCTATGAAAAACCTACTGGAATGACATAAATGCATTTCAAATAAGCGTTTATGATAATAAAGACTTAAATTAATTGCTACTTCAGAAATATCAGAGTAGAATCACGGGTCACGTTTCACCAGTGACAGCTTTTTTGACAATTTGCACTTCAACTACTCTCTTGATACCAACAATCATTTATCATAAGAAGAGAAAACAAAATACTTACACGTTTCAGAAATTCTTCAGCACAAATTCTAGCACGTGCATTAACAGCCAGTTTCATCTCACTAATTTCTTTATCAATTTCTTCCATAAAATGTATAACAAAATCAACTAGTTTGTGTTTGTACATTTGTTCTGTATGGAAATTTGTTATCAGAAAACTGATATCATATCCCTGAAACGTAAGATTGAAATGGTAAGAATTTATGTACATTATAACAAAAAACATGGAATTCAAAAAAAGGTTTCACACTTACTTCTACTGGTTTACGCCGTAACACAATAAAGTTTTCAGCTCTCATCATCATGAAACGCATAAATTTGTGACAAAGAATACGCTCAATCTCATCAGCCTGCTTTACAGCAATACTAATTCGTACAGAGTTAATTGAGGTCTCTATCAATACTTTCTCCTTTTCATTTCTACTTATTACTACAGGTGTAAGTAAAAGTTCTTTACTAGTTCTGAAAACAAACATTATTTACAAGTAAGTAATAAAGATGAATTTGCAACTGTATTGAATATACTTACATGTTAGTAACTCACCTAACTTCTACTTCAGGCTTATTGTGTCTCTCCACAACTTGTGATGAGAAATTATCTAGACACATTGCTGCTGTAAGAGTATGTCTTACAGCAGTCAAATATGGGCGCAAAGTAGCAGACTGAAAACATTCATTATACATTATCAGTATCATTCCTTATACATTTGGCAGTTCCATATGACTACACCATACATACGGCATTTATCAAAATTGAAATAGGACACACAGTTTGTGTCCTATCCTGTTATTATTTATTAGGATAAAACAAAACAATTAAGTCAATAATAATGAAAGAATCAAACCAGTATTGTATCATTGCGAGTACAATATTTTTGCAACACAAACAAATTAAAACAATCCATTTATTTTTGTTCCGTAAATAAAATACTACTTGCCCACATGAAAGTCAATCACTACATTGACCATTAAAAATTACACTATTAAATATTAATGCACCACAATACAACCCTCACTCATTTACACATTATCCACAAATAATTGTGTATTTACAGTTTCTGGTCTTCCTTGTCATACTCAGTTGTTTTTCCATTAAGCTATGCCTGAGCATCTTTCCTCAATTTGATTCATTCCGTCACGGTTCTGTTCTTTGATTCATTCAGCTCTGTCTCATTGACATGGCAATTTATAAAAGCTACATTAGAATCATTAAAAAGAGAAATCAAATGAATTGTTTTAATTTGAAATTTACTGAATTACAATTTTGTAGAAGAGCAACAACTATAATGGAAGTTTTTGAAATTGCAGCAAATGCCAGCAGACTAAATTTCTTTAATATCAGACATCATTTGCTCTTACAACTAATGTATATGTAGTTAAAGTGTAAGTTTTAAATGAAGTAAAACCTCAACACATACTTTAAAAGATAATGTGCATGTGTTCAATAGAAAGTCACAGAATATCATTCTTACATGCTACTGAAATGTAAACTACAATTCCGCTATTTTCAAATTAAATATTACCTTTAATTTTGAATTAAATAATACTCTTCCCCAAAAACATTAAGTTAACATGAACATGAAATGCTTCAAGTTCTTCACCTTTTTCATGGAGAAGAATGAGTAATTTGGGAAAGTAATGAATGTTCACTTGTCTGTACACAAAAGTAATGAAACAAAACATCTTAACCATATACAAACTGAATATAAGTATATAATTTACTTCCAAAACATTGTTATTTCCAATTTTCATTCACAAGAATAAAGATCTTTTCAAAGAAATATTTGTATGGATAATAATTAATAGCAAGTCTTGATACACAACAAAATAGTAAACCTTAGAATTGACAAAGTGAACATCAAACAATAATTTTAAAAACACACATTGGGGTTTCTAAAATACCAGCTAACATGACTTGAATAACTTTTGTACAATAAATTCAGGGTGCACTTTCACTGATAAGCACGCCACAATTGTTCTCTCAGTTGTCTATCTCCTGAAGTACAGGGAGGTAAATAATCAAGTGTTAAATACACACACTGTAGAAAAAGGAATCAACTTTATCTTACCATTTTGCATCAATTCTTCGGGAAATGCAAGAATGTTTTTTATCGCTTACTCGACCATACTTAACACATCATTCAATGTAACACCCGAAATTTGTCGGCCGAATACGTGTACAGAAACTACTTAATATACACTATTCTTGCACTCGCGCTCTCAAACTGACGAGGATGACACCGAAAAAGAATACTCTGTCCAAAATTTTAAAACTCTTGCAATTAAAAAACGAACTTCACAACCACTTGCAGCCGCCAGCAGCCACACCTGAGCCTAAAGCCCGCTACTCTTCTGCGCTTGTCTGACTCCAGCTATTATCTCTAGGTGGGAGCACCGCCCTTCCTTCAACTACTTTATTCTTTCCCTCATGGAAAATGCAAGCAGGCGCGGTAAGCATTCGGATGACGCATCGAAGAATGCTGGTCACATACGAAAAATACATTACTGTTCAAAAGTTTTTGCTACGACTAGGAGATGTGTAAACTTCGAAACTAACAATAAAATTAATTACTGCAATTGTTCTCTTCCGGCAAGTGACGACATTTTAAAAATTCGTATTATGTAAAACATAATCATTAAGGTTACAAGTGACACTATCTTAATTTATGAATGAATAATTTAATATATGAATTATCGTTACTGAACATCTTAAACATTATAGTTATCGCAAGAAACAGTCCGCAGGGTGTCACAAATGTATGCTTATATTACAATTAATTACAGATTCCTTTATTATTTGGTAAAGTTTTTCTCCTAAAATAATCTATTATTATCAATATCAAAACTTTTCAGCTTTTCCACTACTAATGGCTCATTCGCGGGAAGAGGAGGGGCTAATACTTTCATATTTAGCAAAATGCAAAATTCTATGTAAGAAAACTTCACGTCATTTACACTAAAAGCTCTCCACCTCCCCGAGAAAAATCCTGGTTACGACAATCCACTTCCCCTTAATTGATATCAAGATTTTAATTTATTAAATAACACAAACATCTATAATTATCTGGGTAGAAACTAGTATAATGCCGATTGATTTTACAAATTTCAATTTTTTAGGGTGCGAACTGTTTGAAAATTTGAGTTTAAGAAGAGACTCAGACTTTTAATACCAAATTTTGGGTCGGCGAGGCTCAATCACATTTTTTAATACAATTTTATTCTGACTTCTTATAGTAGTATTTCTCTTAAGAATTTCTTCTACAAGTACAAGAAATGATGGGTTACAGGACACATCTTTCCAGTTTCCATTTCTATTAATTACGAATGTATTATAATAGCAACAACAACAAGAAATCTTACAGCAGCAATTTATATTTACACAACTGCAATAATTACATTCTCACTGGGTATTGCTAAATAGTCGAAAACTGATATTGAATCTTAGGAAATGCTTATCATCCCAAAAGCTGAACCTGAAGGGTTACATTCCCAAGGAAGTCAGCCAGTCATGGCATCTTAAATATCAACAATATTCATACCAAACTAAGGTGACCAGACAGACTCAATTAGCCGAGACACTCCCTTTTTTCCTTCTCCCGTAATTTTTGAAAAGAAAATAGGAAGCCAAAATGTCCTGCTTTTATGTCAATAACTAATCGGCATAAACTGCTGTCAACAATTTTAAATTTTACTTTCTGCTTACGGAATAGAGAAAAAGTTATGTTATGCTGCGCAAAAAAAGCGACGAATTTTTGGCAGAAAACTCTTATTACAGGACCCTGTTAACGAAAAACTGGATAAATCCAGTTGCTAAATTTAGAAGAAAAAAATCCTCTAACACGTGGTGTATCCAGAATCCATGTTTTTTGGGTCCTTGATACCGAAAAATCGAATGCAGGCAAAACGTCTGTCTATCCGTCTGTGAACAACACTGGCGGCTAAACCATTCAGCCGAGTTGCTCAAAAATTTGTTATTCCCCAATCGATCTGGTAGATCGCAGCCCCTTGAATTTGAAACAGATATTGCAGTTTTGGGGGGTACTTTACATGAAGCCCCTGGGACATTTTCCAAATTAAAAAATGGCTTCGTCGTTTTCAATTTAATTTTGTTGTTGGATAGTGCGAAGAGCGTTTAAGAGAACGGTGCAGGTCTCACGTTGGTTAAAAATCCTTATTTTTCGAACATTGAAAAATTTCAAAGTTTTTTTTGAGTCTTCCTACAATTAAAATATTAAAGTTAGTTTTCCCTTAATAAAATCTTTTCCTTAAAGATAGTTTTTGAAATAAGATCATGTACAATTTTTCGAAAATTTGAGTACTTTTCGCGTAATTTTGCTGAAAATACGGGGGAGAAAGTACGTGCTGTTTTAGTTCCACTCGTTTTCATAATGTATTCGTTTGCACTCGTTCATAAAAACAGCGCGAATAGATCATACGCTCATGTACCACGTAACAAGAGTGTATCACAGACTGTTGAAATCAAGAAGGGAGAGATTCAAAGGTGGTTCTAGGAAGAGAAAATAAGCTATCGCATCATTTGAGCTTGTACAGGTAAAGTAAGCTTGTGAAGCATTGGCTTTATCGACATCGTTGCCGAGAAATTCAATAATTCGAACCTTCTGCTTCTGTGAGTTTCTGTGCATCTTAGCAAACAATCTTAATTGAGGAATACGGACCAACTACTTTTTAACGAAGAAAAATTCTAATGAAACAAATCGAATTCTAAGATTACGTTGCAAATAATGTACCACTTTTACAAAAAGTAGTTTCTACAAATAAATACTAATAATAAATATAAAATTGCGGATTCTTATTCATTTCTATTAATGTTTAAAAAGTGTAGTTTACTACAGTCTGCAATGTTGCTTTTTGTTATGTGCATGTGTCACGTTTTGTCTCGTTTTTTAGTGTAAAAAGTCACAATGTCTCGTTTTTTAGTTATTAAAATATGGTCACCTTATATCAAACGGATCAAGGAAGTTGTATGATTTCATATATCTAGAATGGTACAGGAAGCAGATGATAATTATTAGCCGCTCTGTCGAAACCAACAAGAAATTGAACCTTTACAATTATTAATAATAATGTCAAATGGGCGCGCAATAGCGCATTAGTTTCAACAATTATTGTTATACTGAGGGATTGAGCTTTGCAAGCAGAAAGGATGGTAGCTAAGCGGAGGAGATAGCCAATTCCAACGACGACGGTGATATACCACACAAATTGCTCATTATTGAATATCTATACCCCGAAACTGAGGGTTTTTATGATTGCAATCCAATCAAACGGGAGAGGTGGCACAGGGCATCAACTGATGCTACTGCAGTGCCTCTGCCCGGGAGGTCTTAGGTTCGAAATCCGACGGTGGCAGGATTTTCGACTCTGGTTAGGTATCTAAGTCAAATTCTGACGCTGTCTGGAGAAGTCTAGCGGCCGGTTGCTCTGAATTCCGTGTTTTTCCGATCAAAACCGGGCGAATGCCGGAGCAGTACCCTAACAAGCGGATCATGGGCCGCGTGCAATCTTTCCTTCCCATTCCTTGTCCTATCTACCTCATGCTTTTACACACTTATATGCATTACTCTACCACACAGGCCGGAAGACCGATCGGGAGCTTAGGGCTTGTCCCGGCTGGGGCGGTGTCTCGCTGGTGGGAGATATCTGGTTACGGGACTAACGTCATTACACTAACTACACTTACGGGACTAATGTCATGGCGGTCCTGCCTGGAAACACGAAATAATCAACCCAAATAACGATCATCTTGTTTTCACTTTCTCGTCTTAGTCTTTTAGTTTTCACTTTCTCGTCTCGTCTTAGTAGTTTACGTAGGAAAGGTAAAGTATTTAATGCTACGGCGAAAAATGGCAATTTTTAATCAAGAAAACTGAACGGCGCGGCCATGATTTCCAAAAAAGGAATAAATTTACTTCCCCTACGTAGTAAATTAATTCCTCTAACACATGGTGTAGTCAGAATCTATTTGGGGTTCCTTGATACCGAAAAATCGATTGACGGCAGAACGACTGTTTGTCTGTCCGTCCGTTCGTCTGTGGTCAGCGCTAGCACCTAAATCATTAAGACGATTTTCTCCTGTAATAATAAATTGATATTCCCCGACCGATCTGTACGAACTTGCAACTCTGCGAGTTTGAATCATATTTTGATTTTGGGGGTACTATGATGCTTTTAACACCTTTTCAAATTGTGCTAAAAATGGCTCCGATTTTTTTATTAAACTTTTTAATCAGATAAACGAATGACGCTTTCAAAATGTCGCACCTCCCATTTTCATCAAAATCTTTTAATTCAATTTTTTTCGGCGAATTCCTATTGAAGAACAGATTTTTTCTTTCGTGAAATCTGTTCTTCAATGACAGATCTTTGCATAAGATCATGTACAACTTTTCAAAAATAGAGGTTGTTTTCGCGTTATTCTGCGTGAAATATAGGCAATGTTTAAAGAATTATTTTCTAAAAAATGACTCCATTTTTCTATTGTTAAAAATGTACCAATATATTTTCTAAATAGTTAGATCTTCAAATAATGTAATGTATAATCATTAAAAAATACGAGTAGTTTTCGCGTAATTTCTGTTTGAAATTAATACAATTTATAAAAAAAATCACAAAAAGAGCTCCACTTTTTATCCTCATTTAGAGTAAAAGACGCTTAAAAATGCACAGGTCTCGTTTTCGTTGAACTTTCTAAATTTTCGAAATTTGCAAAAGTTATGAAGAATGCAAGACAGTACGTGATGTATCAACTCTAGTTTTAGCTTTTCAAAGGGAATAAGCAGAAACTATGAACATAAAAAAATGTGTTAAGTAAATTAAATAACAAAAAAGAATGACTGTTGCAGTTATTCTGAAACTTTTCTGTATTATTAATCAATTTTTTGTTGTTGGACAAAGGAAAAATAATGTTTTCAAAAATGTACTTTTTTATTACTTTTCATAGGTATGATTAAATTGTTGCCCCTCCTGAAACTGAAGACTGGCGTCGGGCCTGTATAAGCTACAAAATATTGTAACTTTCTGGAAATATATTCATTCCCTTATTTCGCTTTATGATCCAGTTGTTACCAATCTCAAAAATTGGATAAATTCCGAGTCTTTTCTTTGCGTTTAAAGGATAGCGGCGGTACAGCAAGTGAATTGAGACCTGGCAGTGTGTCCAGGTATTTTTGCAAGGGAGCGGGCCGAGAAGAACGAGTTATGCGTAGACGCCGAGATTCAGCGAGATATGTACGCTTCGACCCCTTTGGTTGTAGAATGGAAAGTCCGCGGTGACATGGGGGTGTATGCCTAGCATTGGTCACTGACAGCTAAAAGAAAAATCAGAGACCACCGACAACATTTTGACAGAATATTGATCCATAGTGTTGTCATGGTTTCTCTAAAGTAAGACATTTGTCTTTATATGATATGGCCAATATGCCCTCCGAAACTCAAACTACAGATGTATTACTTAAAGCCGTGGGGAGACAGGACGAGCAAACAGTTCGCCAAATACTTACAAATATGCGTCAAAATAAAACACAGTGGTCAGAAGTTCGATTCCGTAAAACAGGTGATACTGCTCTTCATGTCGCTGCACGAACGTCATCAATGTCGATTGTGAGGTAAGTGTAATATTTTGCTTGAATCCATCATTTTTCATAGTCCCGGTGTAATTCGTTCCCCGCCTTTTTTTAGAATGCTTGTCGAGTTCTGTCACTCTAATGAAGATGAACGGAAAAATTGTGAGACTTGTCATCGATTAATTGAAGTAGGTAACAATATGGGAAAAAGATGTCTTCACGAGGCTGCCCAAATATGTTGTGTGCCAATAGTGGAATACCTTTTGAGGCAAGGTAAATTAATTTTCAAATTACAAAAGTACAGTAAATCTTAACATACTACAGTTACCACATGAAAAATATGTGTTACCAACCTGTTGCTCCTAGGAAATTCTTGGTTAGATACAGACCTACAATCTTTAATGTTTTATGATATGGTACTGATTACTATAAGATAATTTAATTTGCAAACTCAGTTCAACAAATCAAAAGTTATGTATCATGCATTATTATTGTAATTACTAACTCCTTTTCATTAGTTGATACAGTGTATTTAATATTTATGTATGAACCAAATTTTAAAATGTGTAATTGTAGATGAAGTATTTTTTTTATTTACAGTAGTCCTAATATACTCCAGGGGACTGTATTTTGTTAATTAATTAAAGCCAAAGTTTTATATTGCCAAAATTCGACATTTTGATTGCTTTGAGGACTTTCCTCTTTCTCTCCATTAGATTCCAAATTGTAAAAGAAAAATGATGAAAAAAGTTTTTTTTTTTTATTATTTTTTTTTTTTATAAATGTTATTTTTCATATCGAAAATGTACTTCGTTATTGAATGCTTGACTGATCAGTTTTAAATGATAAAGCTAACAATCACCTGTGATTATATAGATTCTGTAATGAAATAATTGTCATAATATTTTTACTGTGTCAAAAATTGTGTAAATAATAAATTAACGAGAGAGAGAGAGACTTTGCTTTTGATACTAGTACTTAAAAAACACATTTTTTTGAAATATTTTGGAAAAGATTTATTCAAATTATAGCAATATAATTATTTGTATTTCTAGTTTTTCATGGTAAACTTGTGAGATTTGATCAACAATTTGCCATGTCCATTTTGCATTTATCATTTTTTCTCTCTCTTTTTCTTTTCTTTTTTTTTCCTTTTTCTTTTCTTTTTCTTTACCTTCTTCTTCAGTTAGGTACAATTTGTTTTCAGTATATCCCGTCTTAATAATACCAAACCGTATAGTTTTATTTCTCTGTGTCATGCAATGGGAATGTTAATAGGAAGTAAGATATTATTTAAAGTATTGCTGATAATTTCAGGGTGAAATTATTCTGTGGGTAGTAATTACCTATGAAGGAAAACAATAAATTTGAGATGAATGTTTGAATATACATTAATTTCACATTGAACTTAATACAGAGTTACAGAGTTGTGTTCACATGCTGTGAGAACAGTGTTGTGATGGACAGTGTTGTGATGGACTTGAGTATTGAAAAAGAAAGGGTCATTTAATTCCTAAAACTGTTGCAAAACTGTATTGCATTAAAAAAAATTAATGTAAATTTATACAACAGAGAAAACCAAAGTTGGGTGCAATAAAGTTAATTTGTTATTCCAAATTGATTGTACAGAAATAGAAAGCTTAAATTAGAGGTAATGGAGTGTAAATTTGGGGGGAGGGGGGCAGATCTTTGTAAATCTATATATTGTATGAATGTGGTTATAATTATGAGTTGAATGAGTATAATTATGAGACTAGAGGAAGAAACAATATTTTCATGTCAACTGTTTCATGTCTCATTTTCTTTCTTAAAAAGACACAAAAAAACCTTGTTGTGATATATATAGTCTGGAAAAAAATGTAGTATGAAAATGAAAATAAGAGTGTGTAACACATAAGTGAAAAGAAATATAATATGTAATATCAAAATTGACTCTTAATTTGCAGAATATTTGCAAACAAACAAATTGCACAATTTGAAATTACATTAATAAAGTGTTTATTAAACCATTGTTAAAAGTAAATGTTTGTTGTCCTGCTGGATTTAAAACATTATTTTCAGAGTACATTTTTAGATTTGAGAGGAATGACAGGTTTCATACAAACAAGGAAACTAAATGACCAATGATCAATCACCAGAATTCTTTTCAAAGTGCGACACATCTGCAACTGCCAATATTTCTCAAAAAAGTGATGTCAAAAAAATTATTATTGCAAAATATTTGAAAGATAGAGTTAAGTACGCTCTAAAAATTATTCTAGTCTCATTTCCATTGATGTTTCCGGATTTTCGAAAATTTAGATTTGTGAGAAAGTGTGTGTTGTTGTATGTACCTTCGTTTAAAAATAAAACAGCTTAGTTTTTGTTTAAAAAATGTCTGAAAGTATGTCCTATGCATAAAGAATCATTGAAAATGTGAGTTAACAGGTGAAAATGCATGCGCACAGATTTATAAGTTTCCTAAATCACTGGAATCTATAATGGAGGGGTGGGAGAGATGGTTACTTTTTTGCAGATTTGGCGAATAGAGTTCTACTTCAGCGTTAATGTTTTGGAGTGGTCATCGACAGGCAGATCCAGCGGATCATTTGGGGAGGGGGCATCATAGTTTTTTTTTAAAAATAATAAACATATTTGTTATTATTTTGTATTTATGTACTGTAGAAATGGTATTATATAATATTGTTACAGAAATTGAACATAAATAATATTTAAATCAATTTTGCCAAATAAGGAAGGTAAACGAAAACTAGGCATTTGGGGGGGGGTCATGGTGGCCTTCCCCCCCTCCTCAGCGGATCTGCTAGTGGTCATCGAAGGAATTCAGGTGTTACAAGGGTTTGATTTTTTAAATCAGATTTAATGTAGCCTTCTGCTGGGGGAAAGTTAATACAATCTTTGTAGTTTGACTGAAAAAGGTAGGATTTCAAAAGAGTTATCTTTAATGCTCATTGTATAATATTCTCGTTGGTTTTTCTTCGGGATGATTGATAGTTTATTGATCAATTTGACATTATATTGTTTGTGATTGCAAACCACACTTGCATTGGATTAGTGGATGCTGATTTTTTTTGAAGACTTATTTCTTGGTAGAGAGTGTCGAACAAATTTGTTTTTTGAATCCATCCTGCCGCGTTATAACTGATTTCTTTAAACATTTTTTCAATGTGCGGTATAGAGACGGTACAAGGAACAAAAAGACTAGACCGAAATTAGATTATCCATTCTTACTACGTTCTCGTGTAAAAGGACAAGGGACGTTGTTCATAATAACTACCAATTAGCCGCGAAGGCTTTAGAAACTACTGTATTTTAGTTTGTTTTTGTCCATACCCTGCTGAACGAAAAACTAGTACTTCTATTTCTGCCCCATACTTTCTTCACATTATAATTCTGCTCCCATACGTCACGCAGGATTTTTTGCAGTACATAAATTAAAATAAATTTCCCAACACTTGCTACAGTTACATGATTTCTTGTTAACCAAATTGATTAGACTTTAATAGGTCTTCATGAGACCTACATGAGGTTGTTTAATTGAATGTATTCTGAAGATGATAAATATTAAGGAAGTGGTAAATTAATATTTATATTTTATTTTCATTGTTTTCATGCTGGTGTCCCCGTTTTTAAAAGAGTTGTGAGAGTTTGGCAAAACAATGTTTATTTTGAAAAGACGACTGTCATATTATTTTTATTTTGTGAGCTAAAGGTATGTTTCATCAGTGAATAAGTTGTCGAGTTGGAATCTTTTGTAGGTGCCTGCGTTGATCCCCTCAAGGCTGCCGATTGGACCCCTTTGATGTTAGCATGCTGCAAGGGTGGAATGTCTGCAAGCGACTCTGTACGCTTGTTATTGGAGAATGGAGCGAATCCACTGCTTAAGAACAAAGATGGCTGGACACCATTACATCTGGCAACTCGCACTGGTTGGGTGGATACTGTACGATTACTACTGCAGTATAACTCGGAGATAGTTGCATCTCCTAGTTGCAACGGTCGGACACCCTTACATATTGCATGTGAGTGATTGCTCGTGTTTTAGCTACTGAATGTTAAAGTACCTAGTTTTTGTGAGATGGGACCAAAATTAATTATTGTACCAGTAAGCAAAATTATTGTTGTTAAAAGTTATTAAAAGTTACCAAAGGCATAATGGTAAAAAATAAACGTTTCGGAGTTATTGACCAAAACAATTACAAAGTCTGTGATCGTCTCACAAGCAATGCCCGGGGAATGAACATTCCACTTTGCTTCAAAATTTTACAAATTGACAAATTTCTACTGTAACAAAATGATGGCGTTTACTTGCTCGTGCAATGTTTGTATGCGCCCAATAATGCCCAAGCTTTCGCTTACTGGTTTCCTGACGTAGTTCACCGGTTTCGGTCGAGTTCGTCTCTCGCAGGCGAGATGGTTTCTCGCAGGCGGGTTCATTCATGGTTTGTTACGTAGCCTCAAGCTTACAAAGGGACTTACGGGTCGTGTAACACTAATAGCGTGTGTTAGTTTTCGGCGTATTCTAATTTAATCGCACCTGTCATTGAGTTAAAATGGAACGAAATTTCCAGTGAAGCAGGGCGCCTGCGTCTAAACCCGGGTTAGCGATAGGCCTATATAATAACTAGACCTGGGTTCTCCTCCTCCCCCTTCTTCTTCTTCTTCTTCTTCTTCTTCTTCTTCTTCTCATACTCCTACTCCTCTTCCTCCTCCTGCTTCTTCTCCTCCTCCGGCTTCTAACAATTCGCGTTGGACCTTTGCTTCCTCCCCAATCTACTGTACCTCATTTCCGCCTTTGCTCACCATCTAGTCATTCCCATGATATAAGTTACATCATGGTTACTCTCGTATTCAGGTTCCTCCATATTCTAGTAGCCACACATGCAAAACCTTCTTATTACCTTTTCGAGTAATTGTTTCGGCATTAATGCCGTTGCATCCTCCTCCATCATCTGTGAGTGACATATCCCTGCAATTCTTGAAGAGAGAGTTGGCTATTCTCCTCCTTAACCTTATGTAGCTTAATTTCCTCGCGTAAATCGTGCGCTTTACGAAGACAACGATTTCATGTACTAAATTTGTAGTGCTTAAAATCCAATTTCAACATTACCCATATTGCCCATTCGCGTTACAATTATGGGCCTTCTATGTACAATGTAGTTAGTATGTACAATGTAAAGCCTCAGAAGGCATGCCCAGCGTCACATTATGGTCCAGCAGCGAGCAATAGGGGTGACCTGTTAGCGACCTTCCTACTGCGAAGGGGTGAGGACGTGAGGAAATGCTTTCTTGGAACCAACCATCTCTTGGGTCAGCTTCAGAATTGGAAGACCGACCACAAAGGGAAATTTAAACAGGCGCAAGTGGAAATCTGGCCTCGCATTTTTTCTATTGATTGATATTCACTATTTTTATGTGCTGTGAAAACATTAGATACCGTCAAGCAGTGGATGTTACTGAGAGAGAAAAAAATGTTCCACACTTTTCACTACGCACATCGTCGTACCCGCGGAGTTTGTGCAGCCCTGCTTTACACTGAATATCCGCCGAGGGAACAAGCGCTCCTACAAGCACGAGCTCCAATTCAGGTTAGCTAAATACTAAACTAATGAATTTGCTCACGCCCTTAAACTTTGATTTATTTAATGTGGCGCCTCAAGGTCACGAGCTGGAAGGAGAGGTGCACATCGTCATCCAATCGGTAGCTCCAAACCAAAAATTTAAATCGAAACGAAGCTTCCGATTGGATGACAGTGTCCCCATTTTCCTCCTGCTCGTGGCCTTGAGGCGCCACGTTATCGGAGTATAAGAAGTCCGCGATGCCACACGGCACAGCGCTTATTCTCCCGGGCAGGGCCCGCGTTGTTCAAGTATAGTTCACTTTGTTTGCCTGTCTTCAATTATTTTTGACACAGACACATGAATGTATGAGGTTTCTGTTGAATGAGTTTGTCATACACCCCTGTAAACCGTCATTCCAATTTTAAATAATAATCACATATTTTAAATGTATTTAATCACTTGGTTTACATGGACAATTTGTATAAAAAAAAACAACAAAATTTTCAATTTAAAATATCTTTCAAAAATCATTTGCTTAGCGACGTTTCGGGGACTAAGTTTTACCCCATCTTCAGGCTAATAATTCAGTTCCAAATCCAATACTTCAACTTGTGTAAAATTCATTGAATGTGCCACTGTCCAGCCGCTGTGACGTAATGGAATTTTGTCGATCAGAGATTTCATTAATATTACGTATATTCCCAGGTACACGTGTATTTATCTTCCTTTTAGTTTGCCCAATATATGATTTCGAACACTGTTGACAATTGATGCGATAAACGATGTTCTGAAGGTCAGGTTTATCTCTCCGGTCTTTTAAGTTAACAACAATAAATTTCTTATTGTACATCCTGTTTAGCAACTTAATATCAAATTTAAAATATGCCATTGTAACTGATATACGACAGACAATATTCTGTTTTAATGTTAAAACCATCCATGCTGGTGTCACCCGGTGAATTCGAGAAACGAAAAAGTATCGTTTCATTCGACAAGACGGATCTGAGTGACTCAGAAGCCAATGATTGGTTGATTTAAAACTGCTTTGGTGAATATACCACACGTTTTGTTAATAGGTGCTTATGATGAAACTTGATTTGTGCCGAATTAGTTGCATTTTTAAATAAATCTAAATGTAACATTAGAAATTTAAAAAATTAAATTGAATTGCAATAATCCAACTGTAAAATCGTAAATTTTAATTGATGCATCGATCAATTCGCCCCGGTATAATCAATTTAATTGTGCCGATTTATGTAATATAATCGATTGTCGCACTAATTGCGATGAATCCCTAGAAACTAACTGCTGAACAAGTAAAATAAATCCACATATTTAGTATAACGGATCACAATGTTCTCCGAAATGAACTACCGTTTTCTGCCCAGCAAACTCTCAAACGTAACCGCTAAGTAGAGATTCTGGAGAGCAATGACAGCGCCAAAGTGAGTTGTTCGCTGTCACACTGCTCGCTGCAGCGAGAGTTATCCAGGGCATTACCGAAAACAGCGAGGCCAATAATGACAAAATTCTTAATTTTTTTCAGTAACTTTAGCGCGCAACGGCCGGTAATTTTTTCTCAGTACATATAAGAGTGAATATCTTCCAACAGAAAAAAAATCAGCGCAGATTTCAATCTGAGCCTGTTGAAATGTCTCTTGTAAGAACTCTTTCGACAACTCCTTCACCCCTTTTCGTGTGTTGCTCTTTGGGCACATTTTCCTAACAAAAAGTAAAGGTTTAATTTAAAGGATCTCCATATTTACGCACACAGCCATAGACGTAGCCAGGATTAGTGCTAAGGATGGAGGAAAATAAGTTTTGAAGTTTTAACAATATCTACATTGCTATTTAAAAAACTTTGTGTATATCTAATGTTTACAATAAAAAACATTCTGTCAAAATTTCATTTCATTGATATATTTTGTGTGTTTATTTTATTTTTGTACTTTTTACCCAATTTCTAGAGGGCTAGAGGGGGGGCACGTGTCCATACCTGCTCTGTCTTGGCTACGCCCACGCACACAGTTCTACATTCGCTCATAAGGAGGTAAGGGTTCCACTTTTTCGTTGCCTCCGACTAGAATGGACTGTTTCAACATCATGCTTCACTTACTTTAACCTCCAAAATATTTTCTGTTAAATCACCACCACCATCACTCTTCTAGCCACTTCTACTACATCAACAGTACCGAACCACACTACCGCACCCCTGCATCACTCCCACCATCAACACACCATCACAACAGTCACTACCAGCGCACCGCCTCCATCTCCACACACATCCCCGCACCACCAAAACTACCACCACCACCACCATCATATCACCACAACCACCACCTCTGCATCATTGTAACTACCACCGCCACATCACCTCGACTCTCCACACTATACCACCACCTCCCCGACGACCACTACCCTCTCGACTCTAGCTGCAATGACAATGTCAACATCCGTTGCCTCTACAGCTTTGTTGGCCGGGAGGTCCTAGAGTTCGAATCTCGGTGGTGGAGGATTTTTGACACTAGCTAAGCTGCATAGTCTGGAGGAGAATTCTAGCAGCTGGCTTCTCTCTGTTCGATCGTTTTCCGTGGTTTGTCCGATCAATAGCAGGCGAATGTCTGGGCAATGCCTTAACAAATGAGCCACGGCGATCTTTTCTTCCTCATCGCTGCCCCCTCCTCACCCTCTACACATGTGACGCTCGTATTGCACTGCCACATATACGGGGAGACCAGTCGGGAACATAGAGCTTGTCCTCAATGGGACGGTGCGCCGTGTTGGGCTCGCTCGTGGCACAGCGAAGTCGCTAGCCTTTCACCACAGGTCCGGGTTCGATTCCCGTCGAATCTCGTGTGAAATTTGTTCCAATAAAACGAGTTTGGCTGCTTCACTAGGGCTAGTCCAACCCCTGTGAAGTGTCCTATACCCTACCCCTATCCTTATTCCTTCCCAATTCTGGCCGCTGGGTAGTGACGCTAGAACGCGTAGCAGGAGGCGCGTACGCGGAAATGCTACTTGGCGATCCTCTTGACAATTGACTGCGACGTGACGTGACATGACAAACTAAAAAAGTTAAAGGACGATTACTCCCCAGCGCCAAATGTTAATGGAGGATTACTCCAGCGCAACGCGCTCAACGCTCCTTATGGTGCTTGGAGACGCGTTGCGTCGAATTGTAGACCCAACAAATTAAAAAAAAAGATACCAGCATGGTGAAAACCCTACAAACCGACGTGTAGATTGGCGCCGAATCTCACGTTCCAGCGGGGGAGGAACCCCCACCTTGCGGGATGTAACGTGGTTTACACTTACGGGAATGACCGTAGTAGTTGACGCGCCCAGAAACTCCAAGCACCAAAACCACCACCACCACAACCACCACCACCACAACCACCACCACCACAACCACCACCACCACAACCACCACCACCACAACCACCACCACCACAACCACCACCACAACCACCACCACAACCACCACCACCACAACCACCACCACCACCACAACCACCACCACCACAACCACCACCACCACACCACACCACCACCACCACCACCACCACCAACCACCACCACCACCACCACCACAACAACCACCACCACCACACACACAACAACCACCACCACCACAACCACAACAACCACCACCACACCACCACACAACACCACCACCACAACCACCACAACCAACCACCACACCACCACAACCACCACAACAACAACCACCACCACCACCACCACAACCACCACCACCACAACCACCACCACTACAACCACCACCACCACAATCACCACCACCACAACCACCACCACAACCACTACTACAACCACCACAACCACAACCACCACCGCCACCACAACCACCACCACAACCACAACCACCACAACCACCACCACCACCACAACCACCACCACCACCACCACAACCACCACAACCACCACCACCACAACCACCACCACCACAACCACCACCACCACAACCACCACCACCACAACCACCACCACCACCACCACACCGCTGACACCACTGCTACTGCCGCTGCTGCACCACCACCACTGCAGCACTAACACTACCACCAGCGCACCACCACACATCACCATGAAATGGTGCTCAGTAAATGTAAATGAAGACTTCATTGTGAATCATATCCACCCCTGATAAATTTGACTACTCTGAAATTAACTTTCCACTTCCTCTTATATTCATGTGTATTGGGTGTCCTTTATTTTCTGAGTTCTAAATTTGTGAAAACTCACCCTACAATTTTGTTCAAATGACCTTAAAACATGGTTATACAAAATTTTGTTGAGATTGGAGCTTTTTAATTTGTGCCAACATGAGCGCGAACTTGCATGACGAACAAGTCCAAATACACCACCCACCACTGAGTCAACCCCAAGACTAATAGTACAAGAATTTTAATTGATTGTGTCAAACCTGTTTGCAGGTCACTAATGTCATATATTAGTGTCATAGACAGTGCCGAGAAATGTCAGAGATAATATTCATTATTAATGTAAAACACCAAATAACTGGACACACTTTTACCATCAAATAAACAAGTGCTTGAAATTTTATTTTATAATTTCTTCTTCTTCTTCTGTTGGCACTACAAACCGAGGTGGGTCTTGACGTGCTCAACAATCTTCTGCCACTCCTTCCTGTCTTGAGCCATCTCTTACCTTTCTTAATTTTCATTCTACATAGGTCTTCCACATCGTCATTTTTAATAATAATAGTAATAATAATAATAATAATGACAATAATGACAATACTAATAATAATGACAATAATAATAATAATAATAATAATAATAATGACAATACTAATAATAATAATAATGACAATACTAATAGTAATACTAATGGAGCGTGATAACAATTATAGTAACAACTACATATGATTTAACTACATATTCCTAGTTTAATTCTTGAAATGGTGAGAAGGAAAAGGAGAGGGAAGAAGCAGGTTATCACTAGGTTTTTTCTATTTCTACACCTAGTGATATTGCAGCATCTGAATATAATTTTTAAATATATAATAAATATTTTATTATCAGCATCTGACCTATTGCAGCATCTGAAATAACATTGCACATATTGGTCATGGAAGTATTCTTGAACATTATAAAAAAGTTTTTCCCCAAGGAATTGTTGAGTTTATTCTTGAAGTTGTGTAAGACTGTCGTGTTTCTTAGATGTATTGGTAATCTGTTGAAGAATTGAATACTTGAAGAGAATGTACCCTTTTGGTATAATGTTATTGTGCACATTGGTTGATGAAGGTTACATGCTTGCCTTGTGTTATAGGGGTGTAAGCTTGAGTTACATTTGTAAGGTGTGGCGTTGTTTACTAGATTTTTCTTTACAAATATGATAACTTCATAAATGAATATACTAGGTAGTGGAAGTATGTTAAATTTTTTGAATTGAGGTCTGCAGAATTCTGTTCTTTTTGTATTTGTTATTGTTTGAATGATTCTCTTTTGTATTTTGAATGTTTGCTTAGCCTCTGGTGCTTGATCCCATATTATTATTCTTTATTTGAAAATTGAGTGTATATTTTAGAAGTACACTGTTCGAGCTGTCTCAATGGTGCTATTTCTTGTTATTATTCTAAGAGCATAATCAAGTGTGCTCAATTTTGAATTAATATCTTCTTGGTGTGAGTCTTTTCCATTTTGATTTTGGTCTTCCTTTACACCTCATAGCTATCAGTTTCCACTCTTACTTTCAGAGTGATTCTATCTGGGTCCATTCTTTCTATATGTCCGATCCATGCTATTCTCCTAGACTTCATTTCTCTTAATAATTTTTTTTTTTGTTTGATCAGTACTCCCAATTCATCATTTGTTTTCAATATCCAGAAATTTTCACCAAGTCTTGTAGGGCCTTAGATTTTTCCTCAAGATCTTTCTTTCAAATATGCTTAATTTTTATAGTCTCTGTTGCTTCAATATTCATGTTTTGCATTCATAAATCACTATTGGTTTTATTATCAGTATTGTATAGTTTCAATTTTGAATGTTGTGATAGGAATTTACTGTCAAGGTGGATTTTTTATGCACAAAATGCCTTATTTCCAGTCACAATCCATTCTTTTATTTCTTCCTGTATTGCATTGTTAGTATAGTATTGTACCAAGGAATTTAAATGAGTGCAAATTTTCAATTTCCAAGTCATCCAGGATAACTTTCTATTTTTCAAACTTTTTTCAGGAGCATTTCATGACTTGGTTTTCTAGGCATTTATAATTAAGCCTGCTTTCTCAGAATCAGTCTTCAGCTGATGAAATGTTGATACTAACGCCTGCATCTATCTCATGAAAATTAATACATTGTCAGCATACCCAAATCTGCTTCATTCAATTAGAAATATTACCATGAAGTGTAGTTTCTTCAGTATTCCATTTATTACGATGCTAAAAAGAAGTGCAGAGAGGGGGTCTCTTTGCATTACACCTGAATTTATTTGAAAATTTTGTGAGTAGTCTGATAATTTTGGTTGGTATTCCCAGTGCAATAAGGCTATTATAAAAAGCAGGTCTCTTAACTCTCTCAAAAGACTGTTTAAAGTCAATAAACACATTATGTAGATCAATATTACTCATGTCACTTTTCACAGATCAGTTTAACTACATGGATATTTTCTATTGTTGAGCATTTGGGGCGAAAGCCCATTTGAAAATCCCCCAGTTTGGGTTCTGTTAATTCACTTAACCTGTTAAATATCAGAGAAGAGAGTATTTTATGTTATATTCAGAAGAATAATTCCTCTATAATTATCACATTTTTTTGGGTCCCCTTTTTTAATAATTGGACTTCCTCCTAACCATTCCTCAGGTATTTGCTCATCTATCCTTTTTTTAATTAGATTATGGATTTGCTCTATTAATATGTTCCTCCAGGTTTTAGCCATTCTGCTGTAATATTGTCTGAACTTGGCGTTTTATTTCTTTTCATTTTCCTTATTACTTCAGTTACTTCTCTAAAGGTAGGTCTACATCTCGCTTTTCCATTTTTTCTATGTTTTCCTGATTAGATTTGGTAGAACCTACTTCTGTATTAAGAAGGACTTGGTAAAATATCATCAACGTCTTTACAATATCCTCTCCTTCAGTTACAAGATTTCTTTCCAGATCTCTACAGCCTCCAATTTGCCCTGATGGTTTAGCTGTGTAATTCTTTATTTTTTTATTAAATTTCCTAGATTCATTCTTTTTCCTTGCTTTTTCTATTTCTGTCATTCTATTCTCAAACCATAATCTTTTTTTCTTTTGGCAGAGTTTCTGATGTTCTTTCTTCTTGACGTTATATTGTTCCATAGATGTTCTGGTTCTTATATTTAGTTTTTTGTCTTGCTTTATTCTTATCCTGAGCTGATTTTATACATTCTTCATCCCACCATTCGTTTCTTCTTTCTCCTTTTTCTTTTCTAAAGGCCTCATTAGTGGCCTCTACTATGCTGGTTTTTATATTTTCCCATTCTCTTTCTAAATTCTCTTCTGTAGGTTTCTCTTCTAGTTTCTGATTTAATGCATTCTGATATTCTTTAATATTTCTTGGGTGCTGTAAGTTCTGTTTTATTCCAACTGCATACATTACATTTAGGAGATGTTTCTTTCATCAATTTCTGTTTCACAATCATTTTAAGAAGGAAGTGATCTGTGTCACAATTCGGTCCTCTCATTGAGCAGAGGTATCTCATATCAGTCTCAAACATCTCCAATTGACATGATAAAGATATTTTATAATGTAAGGGAAGTAAAATTAACAGTTAGTGCAAGTGCTAAACTTGTGGTTCGTGATCGCAGGTTAAAAAAAATGCGGCCAAGTGTGAAGCTATTTTAAGCATTGTGAAGAGGAGTTGAGAAATAATTTGAACAATTTATTTGATATTGCACATCCTAATACTTTACAAATGATTACGTTGGAAGAAGACAGAATGTTTTTACTTTGGCCAAGAGGGCCAGGACATAAAAGCTATCTAGCATGAGTAGACCAAAATCTCAGAGATAAAGAAGGTGAGACAAAGAGCATTACAAGAAGAGAAAAGGAAAGAGACAAAACAGTGTGAAGCATCTACATCTTCTGCTGTACCTCCTTCATTGTCTGCAGATTCAGATAACGAACTTCCAAGTTTAGATGAAATCAACATTGGTGAATTTTTGAGAGTACATCAATACAAAATGCTGCAAGGTGCTGCACCTAAAATTGCATTACCCCTAAACCAATGGTTTATATGATAAGATGTCAGCTGATAAGAGATTTTGAATACATCCTTTAGTAGAGGCACTTGGCCACAATACCTGAAGACCTCTCTATTAATAAATCTTCTATTCTTTGAATCACACAAGAAGAGAAGAGAACTTTAAGACACAATTAAATCGTCTTTTAAGAGTAATTTATTTCAAATTCTTACTGTTCATTCAAATGGTAAAGTGTTGCCTGCATTAAATATCTGGGATCGAAAAGGAGAAAGACTTCCAATTGTTATTACATTTGGGACAGTCAGCAGCTCATAAGTTTCCAAAATTGCGGTATTCTTCTGGTAAAGAGCACACCAACGCTGTTTGGGTGTTAACACACTGGGGCATCGAAGACAATGTACTAATTCTTTACTGCGACAAAACTGCATCATAACTGCATGAATGCTTGACGTTCTCCAGGAGAATGTGTCTTTCTTGAAGAAAATTTGGACAGGGTATTGTTCTTTCCATATACAAACTTCTTTTACAATGTTTGTTTGAATGTAAAATACATGATGTAATCTGTTCAAATATGTTAAAAAATGTCTTTCTGTTGATTGTAACTGTTATTTCAAACCTTGGCTTCAGTGCAGTGCAGATGTAAAAGCTCCTTATCAAGACATCTGCTTTTAAAAAGTTCTAAAATCACATGAGAGGATAGATTCCACAATTTCAAAAGCAACTCTAAAAAAATTAGACACTGTATGTGGTATTTATTAGAATTGTTTGTAGCATCACTCTTTGATGAAGCAGACATACAAATCAAAATCAAAATGGTAACAAATTTTAACTAGAGAGAATCCACATATGGAAGAGTGCTGTATTCCTTTTTGTCGAGATTTGGATGGAGAATAATATGGTAAGTGTAATGGGTTCCCAATGACCATTCTTTAATTATTAATTCATTAATATACATCTCCTAATTCAAATTAATCTTCATTTCATGGAGAACAATAAGATAAGATAAATTTATTTAAACTGCAAATGAGTGTAACCTGGCGGCAGTTAATTACTTAAATAAGGTAATAAATTTCATGCAAATAATATAATAATAATAATAATAATAATAATAATAATAATAATAGTGATAATAATAATAATAATAATAATAATAATAATAATAATAATAATAATAATAATAATAATAATAATAATAATAATAATAATAATAATAATAATAATAATAATAATAATTAATAATAATAATAGTCAACTTTGGGTCAACCAAAAGCAGATATCTGTTCTCTTGCCTGACGAGGGATACAAGTTTTATTCAAGAATATCCTTTAACCTGCAAAAGCAACTCTCTTCATATTTAGAAGCTCAAAGGTTATTTATAAAGTTAAGAGCTGTGAATGACTGCACTGAAAGGGCTTTTAAATTAATGCAAGATTTTCATGCATTACTGACTGTATATGAGGAGTTAAAGCAATTTGTGCTGTGTTGTTCAAGAACATTGTTCACTGTATCCATATTGCAAGAAAGAAACCTTGAAAAAAATATCCAGAAGAAAAGTAAAAATCATAACGCAATCTAAAGAGTGAAAATGAATTAACTTGTAATATAAAAATATATTAAACATGTATCAGTAGGTTTCCACTGACTTAACACAACAAAACCCATTATATCTAACATTCAAATTCCGCGCTCGAGTTGGCACGTGTTAAATCAGCCTATTTAGATGAAATATTTTTGAGTAAATATGACCTAATGGAAAATAATTAGGGGGTGACCCCAAAAAATTAGCAAAATTTTTTTAAAAATTATTATTATTATTTTTTTGCAATATAAGGGACACACTAATGTATATAAACATATTATTTGACTTAAAATCACTGTTTAAAACTTTATTACAAGTCTACATTACAGACTCATTAGAATGATTTTAACCATTAAAGTTGATGTAAAACTGGAGTAGTGATATGAAAAATATTTCATAGCATATTTAATATATTGGTGAACAATGATTTAGATGATACGGAATTCATGATGGCTTATGCCTTCTACACCACCACCTGAAATATTACAGTTGTTGCTGCAGGAATCTACTAGGTAGGCTGCTGATGAGGCCATAGGAAAGAATTAATTGCACCTTGGAGCCTTTTCATATTTTAAAATGAAATGTTACAATTTAATTCATTAAATGGTGCTTTTCCTTGAGACATATCTAGTAGTGATAGGAATCTTTAAACATCTGGTAATTATTGGTGAAAATAACTAAACTTCTTTCAATTTTCAGCTTTACATGGACATACTGTGGTGGTAGAAGAACTTCTCAAAGCTGGAAGTCCTGTTGACCCAGTTGATTCTTGTGGACTTACTCCTTTGCATGAAGCTGTTCGAGGTGGCCACATTCCAATAATATGTGTATTGGAGCAACATGGTGCAAACATTCGAAAAATTGATGCAATGGGATTAAGTTGTTTGCACTTCGCTGCCCAGACTGGTCGGTCAAAAGTCATTGAATTTTTAATGGTTGAATATTGTATGTATGTTGACCAACCATCAGAAGTTGATAAATTAACAGCCTTGCATTGTGCTGTCAGAGCTGGGCAGACAAATTGTGTGAAAACTTTACTCAGTTTTGGAGCCCAACCAGATAAACGTGATGCGAAAGGACGAACAGGTACTTTTAATTTTCTATCATTGTTAACTTAACGGACATTAATATTTCTCAATGCTTTTAATTGCTTTTAATATTTTTACACTTCATGTTCCTTTTTTCTTAGCTCAAGATTTTTGCTCTGGATTTACCAATGAAGAAATTGAAAATCTCCTCCTTTCTCGTATGGGACCTTTGTAAAATGTTTGTAATGTGTTTCATGACTTAGATAATTCACTCCCTCTTTACAGGAGATGTAGTAAAAAAATCTTTCCTAAATGTTTTTACCCAGTAATGGAATATTTGCAATTATCATTGCTCTTGAAGAATGAACGAAGATCTCAGCAATGAAAAACTGTATTGCATTAAAAGTGAAACTTCAATGCATCAGATTCTTCTCTGTTGTTTTGTTAAAATTGTTAATTTTGTTTCATTATGAAATTTATTTTTTGATACTTCCTATTTTTTGTGCTTTCGATTAAATAGCATCAAAATTCTTGATAGCACAGAGAAAAAAGTTGGTGTTTCCTCTACACTGGCAACTAAATGGAATGGGTACAAGAACGGGAAATGTCTGGAACATTCCGAATGTTAATTTTTAAAATTTTGTGGAAATTGACGCAAGTGTATATATCTTATCATTTTATAATAATATTTTTTGTTTTTGTATATATTGATTAATTTAATTGATTTTAATTTAAATGTATTGATATTTTAATTTAATGAGAACATGAAATGACACGCATATTTTGAAAATATTAAAAGAGCTTAAAATTTGATACTGAGATGTAGATGTAATTATGTGATCCTAATGAAGCTAATTTATGAAAATTTTTAATAGTATTGGATAGATGAATATTGTACTGGATATTTGCGGCTTTTTGATACTATTGATATTTTTGTAATGTTCTTAACAATGGCATTCTCATATAATATGAGCTGTTTGTAAGGAACGACAAAAGTATGTGAACATCACAGTAAATATGGATATAATGTGTCTATAATAGAATGGTATACATTCAGCGTTCTGGAGTGACATCAAGTGGGAATTCTGAATAAATAAATTTATGAGAAAATTGAAAATAAAAAACCACAACAAACAGATAGTGTTCAGATAGGTAGAATTTATGGACATTATAATGAAATTAATTAAATATGGAATAATGATGGAGGACAGATCAATATAGTGATTTATTTCTTAAGAGTCATAACATTTTTTGTTGGTCATTTATTTGTGGTGATTGTTTCCTATGTTATAAATCTATTGTTGAGTATACAATTTTATATCTAAATTATAATCCTTTATTTGCAATTTTCTATCCTCTAATCTGATGCTTTGATGTTTTACTGTATTTATCAATATGTTACTGATTGTTGAATGTAAACTTCATTTTATTTGAAGTAAATGTCTAGTCCATACAGAAGATACTATTTACTTTTAAGGATCTACCTATTTTAATGTAAAAAATGACATTGCATTGTGTAATATGTATCAGCTGTGGCTGTAACTTCCAGAATAAATTGAAAAAAAATAATTTGTTACTGTTTCTTTATGCCTAAGAATCAACATATGATAAATGGTTTTTCGTAACATTTTAAGAGTTTTCTATCTGTCTCTCTTTTTTCTCTTTCCCTTTTCTTCCTCATCTCTTTCCTCCCCCTCTTTCTCTACTTTCCTACTGGGGAGCTATTTCATTAATTTATTAGTGGGCAGATATGTAAAAATACATGCTAAGATAGTTAAAATGGTGATATATTCTTGTTATTGTGAGTTTTTTGCGATTTTAAGATCAAGGGCCCCTGAGTTTAAAACTTCTTGTCAGTGTAAAAGAAGGTTTTCAGTCAAATTAGTGTAGGTCTCGCGTGAATTTCACTATAAAATAAATAATTTATTTGTTTATTTTTTATTAAAACTAATACTAAATGCTGGATATGATATCAAGGCAAATATACTTCTTACTGAAAGTAATTATATGCAGAGAATTAATGTACAAATATTTTGGTATCTTTCAACAAATTTCACTTCTTAATGTTGTAGGTTATATACAGTCTAGCTGCTACACTTAAAATTTTCTAATGAAACTAATGTAAAATGTGAGCTTATAACAAATACATTGAAATAATCATTTGCAATGGCAAAGTCCAAGAAAAAAAGCTTTCAAACTTAAATTAATCTATATTTGTTAAAATATCAGTCAGTGTTTTATGAAAATTAATATTTTCTGCATTTTGGAATCTACATGGATAGAGTTACAGTTTGAAGTTAAAACGTCTTTTCTGCTAGTGGTATTGATATTCAGAGAGCTCAAACATTGTAAGTTTTGTCAAAGTAGCGGTATTCACTGACTGATGCTACTTAAACAAAATACAAACAGGTAATTTGAAGTTGTAAAACGGAGCCTAGGAGTTCATGACAGGTATTACAGAATCCATGAAATAATGGGGCATATTATTGAAACTGCAAATCCTGGGAAATTGAGGTAAAGGAAGTCACAGGATCTGATGATATTGATTTCAAGAAGTAATGGAAGCCCTTGTACAAGAAGATAGTTGTTTCAGAGGAGACTAAACACAAACCAAGAAGTGAGAAAGTCACAGTTTCTGTCAGCAGTCTGTACAGTCTTGAATTCAATTCAGAGAGGAGAGATTGCATACGAGGCTCTTGTCTATCATTCATTCGTTCTTGGTCAAGCTCATAATCTTGTATACCCAGACATTCCAACTTGTCGTATAGGAAATGTTCCAATCAAAGTGTCAATGAAGTCAGGTGTTGAGAAAATCAGATAGTACTGCAGAGGATATGGTACTTATGAGAATATATTACAGTGGCCAGTTCCTAGAGAATCTGTAGTGAATTATGAATTAGGAGAAAGGGAATTCAAGATAAGCAGAAAGGATTTTGTTGTTTAACCTAATATGTAATTGCTAAATTTTTGATATGCTTAACATTTATGAATTTTGATGTGTTTAACCGATTTGGTAAATACGTTTGAAAAACATGCTTATAGAGATACGTAATTATATTTTATCTATTTCCTGACAAAACTTGATCCATTAAAATAAACTACAGAGTAAAATATACAAAAATGTATTCCAGTATTTGTTAAAACAAGGTTAGTCAAGAGCATTTAAAATTAAAAAAAGAGCAAAAGATAGAATTTAATAACATTCTCTTCTACTGTTGTAACAAGACTGAATATTTAGGCTCCAAATCTTCTTACATTAAAACACACTAATAACATTCTCTTCTACTGTTGTAACAAGACTGAATATTTAGGCTCCAAATCTTCTTACATTAAAACACACTAACAAGTAATCAAAGGAGAAATTACTGAATCTTTGTACCATTGAAGTAAACATTTGTGTCTTATTGTTGATGCACAAAAACATGACCCCACAAAATTTATTATTTTTCAGAAGACCTGTTTTATCTTGAGTGGAGCCATTTATTTTGTGGCCAAAAGCTAAGAGTTTTACGCTATTAGAGTTTTATACTGGGTGTTTTGTGAACTATTTTTATGAAATTTCTCCTTGTGATATAAAATATTTTCTTAAAATATTTCCATACTTAACTATAATAATATGAATTTTGAAATGTGTCACTCTGCTAGTGCACTATTAGCTGCGCCAAGACATAAATTCACAACCTGAGAATGTTTCTCAATTTAAAGGGGTTTAACGTGAAGAGTGAGCATGGAGTTGGACATGAGAGGTGACAAAGCTTTCTCTGGAAGTAGATAACTTAATACACAACATATCGCTGCCAAATATTTATTGGAACTAGAAAAACAGTTACATTGGAGTGCAAGTAAGACGTAGAGAACACTTAACATAAGAATTAGAGAATATCCATGCATTTATTAATGATATTGAAAGGAAGATTGATAGTACACTACTTTGTGTAGCTTTTGCATTTCTTCACAATTAAAACAATAAACCTTTGCCTTGAAGGGTACAATCTCCCATAGAACATGGCAATTGAATGATAATATGATCAGCAGAGAAAAAAATGTCATATTAAGTGTAGTGTACAACACTTTATGTACTTTATGTAAAGCTTGTACTGAATTTCTAAAATTAGATACAATATTTTCTTTAAATTTCTTGTTCACCTACTACAAAATATACTTATAAATATGGTGAAGGTCTGGATTATGTTAATAATTGTGAATTTTTGAAAATATGCAAATGTTCAATATTTGTTGAATCTCTATACGCCGTCATTATTGAAGTCATTTTTAATGCAATTTATTTGTCAATATTAGCATTCTTTACAGTTCTTCAAAATACTGTTCGTTTTCATGTAAGTTTGAATCAAGTCATGATAATTTTTCCAAAAGTACATAAGTAATATTTTTTTTTAAATAGCTCCTAATTTTTTCTTTAAACATTTGTATGCATAGGGAATACTGCACTGAATCATGTAGTACATGTACTATTTTCATTAAAACCTTTGAATTTTCAAAACTTACACAAACGTTTACATGTTTCTTCTCGGTGGTAAAGAGAGACATTACAAGGAGATAACAATATATTTATTTCTTTTTCCAGTAAAACCTCTAAAAAATTAAAAATGAAAATTCAATTCAAAACTGGTAAAAACATGGCTTCATAATATAAAAAGCATTTAAAAGTAAAAAATTATAATTTTGACCATACATTTCATCTTTTCTTATGGCAACGCTTTTTTATGACAATTTTTATTATTATTGAAGTAATTTTTTAAATGTAAGTTCTTTATTATATTTTCAAAATGATTTTACATATTTTTAATTTTTGACCATTTTTTCATAGAAATGTTAATAAATACCCAATATTATTTAACCACTGTTAAAAGTACATTCAATTTACTTATCTTGATAGCAAATTCATTTGAAAAAAGATTAGATTTTAATGATTCACAACTGTTGCACTGCACTTTTGCAAACATGAAAAAAACCCTAATCTAGTCTTTTCAATTGTTGCTATTGATGACCACCTGCATCTTCAGGATGTTGAATGAAAACCCTCATCTTGTGTCCAAAAATGATTATACCCATTTAGTAGTGGATGCAAAAATGTAGTACTTTTTATGATATGCAGAAATATATGTTTTCTAAACACAGCTTATCTAGGTAATTATAAATTGGTTTTTAATGAAAAGTACGACCAATATAACAATATATTAAGAATTTTCAAAAACGTGCAACTATTACTTGCCATGACATGCATTTACATGCTCAATAAATCACTATTTTCATCGGAAAGCTAGGTTTAAAGTATACCATTTAAAGATTACATGGCTGTGAAATGAAAAATAATATAACCTTCTACAAGGCACAAACATCCGCCCTTCGCTACTGGGCACGATAAGAAAATTACTTGTTTCATCCATTGGGACAGAGAAGTACTGTGACATATGTCAATTCTCGTGTCGCCATATCTCGACTTGTCCTGAGACGCTCATGTCTCGGGCGTACGCGGTTAAAAGTTCCTTCCCGCCGGCCGAGTAGTCGTGCATCATTCGATACAGAAAGCCGCCTTCTTTCTTCAGCAGCACCTGCGGCTGGTCGAACTCCACGGCCCGGCCGGCGTCCACCACCAGGATCTTGTCGTAGTCCATGACGGTCTCGAGACGGTGGGCCACCGTGAGGACGGTGCAGGCGCGGAACTTCTCTCGGATGGTCTTCTGGAGGAGGGCGTCGGTGGCCTCGTCCACGTTGGCGGTGGCCTCGTCCATGACGAGGATCTTGTTGCGGCGCAGGATGGCGCGGGCCAAGCACACGAGCTGGCGCTGGCCGGCGCTCAGGTTGCGGCCGCCCTCGCCCACCGGCGTGTGCAAGCCCTCGGCCTGCAGCAGCACGCCGCCCAGCTCCACCTCGCGCAGCACGCGCACCAGCTCGGCGTCCGCGTGCTCCCCGAAAGGGTCGAGGTTGAGGCGCACGGAGCCCGCCAGCAGCAGCGGCTCCTGCGGGATGCAGGCGATGCGGCCGCGCAGCAGCTGCAGCGCCACCTGCCGCGTGTCCACGCCGTCCACCACCACACGCCCGTCCACCTCCCAGCACAGGCGGAACAGCGCCGCCACCAGCGACGACTTGCCGGCGCCCGTGCGCCCCACGATGCCCACCTTCTGACCCGGCTCGATCACCACGCTCACGCCCCGCAGGACCGGAGGGTCGGCGGCGTTGTGGCGGACGAACACGTTGTCGAATTGGAGCATGCCCCGGTCGGGCCATGCCTCGCCCACGTCGACGGCGTCCTTGCAATCAGGTTCGGGCTCGGGTTCCAGGCAGCTGTACTCTAGCATCCGCTCCACGCTCATCATGTTGTTGGCGACTTCTGCGGACTGGCGCAAGCCCCATTGCAACTGACCGGAGAGCGCCATGCACTGCGTGATGGCCAGCCCCGGATGACCTCCCAGCATGACGGCGACGTGGCCCTCCAGGAGTAAGGTCCCAAACGCGATGAAGGCGATGAAGATGCAGACGACGGAGTCGAGAAAGAAGCCGAATGCTGTTGATGTCGCCATGAAAGTGTACCACGCTGACGTGTGCAAGTCTTGATGCTTATCAAATTCTTCGCGTAGAATCCCTTGAGCCACGTTGGCGCGAATTGTAGGTAACCCCCTCATGGTAGCATGGAAATGAGTGAAGACTGGACTTTTTGTCATTCCTTCAATTCTTTTTAGATTCTTTGATGTTCTAAGATAAACCGTCGTACTGAAGAAAAATATAATTCCCATAATCACTACGGGAATTGGCAAATATAAATTTGAAGTTATGGTGAGAGCAATGGATCCAGTCGTTTGCATTAGGATTTGCAGAGCTGTCAGCATGGTTCTCGGGAGCACTTCGTCAGCATTGCCCATATCCTTCGTGAATCTGTTGAGAATTCTCCCTGCGGGGTTTGAATCGAAGAACGACACCTTGGCCTTGATTACGCTTGAAAACATCCTCTCGTGCAGTTTGCTGGAACACCGCATGCACACCTTGAAAAAGGCGAACGAGCGCACCAGAGTCATGATGAAGAGGGAGAGAATCAGTGACGTGTAGATGATGATGTTCTGATCCAGGCTCAATAAAGGCTTAGGTAGATTCACTTGTATATCAGGGAGAATGCTGATATTCTGCCCGCACTGCTTCTGGGGTACGCTTCCATTGAATACTTGCCCTACAGATTCTCGCCTCACTTTAAGTTCATGTTGAGAAGTCCATAATGAAACGAAGTAATCTACAGCACACACTAGAATTTGCGTGCCAAGGAAAAGAAAGATCAAGGAAAAATTGATGCACATATTTGACCCATTGCGTAGATACTCTTTGAACACAGATTTCCCTCCAATCTGACCTTTGGAAGACTCCTCCATATTTTCTCTCATCGGACCACATGACGTGTCCTCTTCGTGCGCGGTCTTTTTTGTAAGGAACACCGGTGTCTCGAGCCCTTCATTGGAACCGTTGCAAACGGGGTTCACCTGCTTCGTGGGAGTCGAACAAGCGAGTGTTTTGAGGTCGCCCCGAACGGCCAACACGCGACCGCGCTCCATCGAGATGATGAAATCCGTTTGCTGGGCGTAGTGCATGTTGCTCGTGACGAGCAGCGTGGTCTTATCGGCCAGGAACTGGCGGATGCACTTCTCGAAGAGCTCGTGGGCCACGCAGGCGTCCAATGCGGCCAAGGGCTCGTCCAGCAGGTAGATGTCGGCGTCTCTGTAGAGGGCGCGAGCGAGGTTGAGACGCGCGCGCTGGCCGCCGGATAAGGCGACGCCCTGGTCGCCGACGAGCGTGAGGTCCCCTCGCGGCAGCTGCGCCACGTCGCGGTCCAGCACGCACGCGCGCATCACGGCGTCGTAACGCGCGCGCTCCAGCGGCTGCCCGAACAGCACGTTCTGGCGCACCGTCCCCGCGAACACCCACGCCTCCCGCCCGGCGAAGGACACGCGCCCGCGTACGTCCACGTCTCCCTCTAGCGCCGGCAGCTCCCCCAGCACGGCCTGCAGCAGCGACGACTTGCCCGAGCCCACGGGCCCCACGACCGCGACCAAGCTGCCGCTCCGCACCGACACGTTGATGTTGTCCAGCGTGAGCTTGGCGCTGCTCGGCTCCCACTTGGCTGAGACGCCGCGCATGCACACGGCCAAATCTTCCCCGTCAGACAGCGTCTCGCAGCTGGTGGAAGGCTCTGAGCTCGACCGTCTGGTCTGTTCCGAGGACGTACTCGACATCGACCGGCACTTGTTCTTATTCTTGACGGTCATTTCTTGCAGCACCATGAACTTCTGTATTCTTTTGATGGACACCCGTACTTCCGCTAATTCTGTGAGAGCTCTTCCGAAATTCACCGACACTGCGTGAGACAGCACATTGAAATACGATTGCAAGACGAAAATTTTCCTACTTGTGAGGTTCTCTTGGTAGAGGGCCATTATCACCATCGTGCAGAAGAAAGCCGTCCGGGTGGTGCAAAGATTCAGGGTCATGGACAACCCCTTAATGTACGAGGTGATGCCCAGCGCGCGTATTTCTTTGCGCCTGGCGGCGTCAACAAGCTGGACGAAGGGCTTTTCCCAGGCGTACATCTTGATAGCTCGGATGCCCGAGACGATGTTGTCTATCAAGCGCACGCGGCAGTCCGTGAGGTAAGCCGTCTTGGAGCGGAACAGGGCTGAGTAGTAGCTCATGAAACCCTGCAACGGCAGGGCCGCCAGCACAGTGAAGGCCCCGACGAGGGCGGGCCACCCCACCTCGCAGAACATGAAGTACACGGCGGATGAGGTGAGCAGCGGTGACAACCAGAGATAGTGCAGGAAGAGGGTAACCTTGTCGAAGCGGCTCACGTCGTTGGATAACAGGTTGACGACTTGCCCCACCGGGACGCCGCCCAACGCCGTCTGGCTGAGGCGTAGCGCCTTGCGGTAGAGCATGGCGCAACACGCGGTACGTGCGCGCATACCTAGCTGCCACGAGCCAAGAGCGTAGTGACTGTAGAGCAGCGTGTTGAGCGAAATCGACGCCACGATGCCGCCAACATACAGGTAGGCGTACATCTTATGCTCGGCGGTGGGCGTCGCAAAGTAATCCAACAGCAAACCTAGCAGCAGCGGCTGCACCACTCCGAGGAGAATGCCATGCATGAGCACCAGGAGACCCAGCACAAGGTAGTCAACGGCAAAAACTCTGACGATGGTCCAGAGCAGGCTGGGGAAACGCTTTTCTTCCAATCCCCCACAGGCACTCACCTGCCGACGCCACTGCTTTTCCAGGCGGTCGCCGAGAAGTTGCGATTGGTCCTCTCGCGGCGGGTCGTCGAGGTCGTCGACGGTGAGGTCTCGCTTGAGACCTTCGCGGAAAATGCGCCATGTCCACCCGAAGAAGACGGCCGACAGTGTGTTGGCAAGCTCGCGCCCGCTCGGCCGAGCACCCGTACGCCGTGGCCCGTCCATGGCGACTGGACCACGCCGAGTGCTGCCCGCTAATATATTATTTATTGTTACATTGTTTGCTAGTATGACAAGCACTACTCAATAAGGAGTGTTATGTTTCCATGATGATGTGGCATGACACATCTGCCTCGTGCAACTTGAAACGTGGTAGCAGTAAAATTAACGAAATCCATTGTGAAAGAAAACAATTCGTTGTCTTTCAAATATCATTTTGTATATTTAAGCATCAGATGTCTCGCCGAGTTTCTTCGTATTATTCACTAGTAACTGGATACTTAAAAGTAATGAGTTCTGTAAGAAGATCTATTCACATGAATAAAAGAATTTCAGATTCTATAAATAGATGCAAGAGTCATCGAACAGCGAAAAAATACAGACATATCCATTTATGGACCTGCTTTTGCTTTCTCCGGCATAGTACGTACTTACGTAATAAGGAACAAAAATTTTAATGGTGTTGCGGAAAGTGGATAATTTTTGTCAGGAAAGCACGTATTGTTGGACCTTGATATCGAAACTAGAGGACCTACAAGAACTGCTTCTTGTAACTTTTACAGATTACGAAAAATGTGAGAGTTCAACAAAATGAGATTTACACGTTTCTTTCAATGATCTTTGCTCTATCTAAGACAAACATTTTAAGAAAAACTTGGAGTCGTTTTAGAGATTTTTATTTTAAATTGCCTTCTCGTCAAACAAAAAATACGCGAAAACTACTAGCCTATTTACGTAGTCAAGAGAAAGTATTGTACTGCTGCGACTGAAATCGGCGAATTTTTGACAGAAAAGTATACGGCTTAGGGTAGGGATCACACAATTATGAAAACGTGCACAGAATTCACTTCTCCTGGTAGCATGTCACACAGTTTTTAACTGTTTTTGACGTAAAATAAATAAATAAAATCTCAGATTGTCGGACCCTGGTAAAGAAAAAAAGAATAAATATTGTTCATATACACGAAATAAATTACTTAGGTACTCTAACGCGTTGTATTATCAGAATCCACGCTTTGAAAGTCATTGATGCCGAAAAATTGATTAACGGCAAAACATCTGTCTGCCCGCTGCTGTGTCAGTCCGTTTCTGGTCAATATTAGCCTCTAAACCGTTCAAATATTTTTCTCCAAAACTGACATTCACCGATCGATCAGCCCAAACTCAAGCCCCTGGGATTTTGAAACGGGTATTATGATTTTGGGGGTACTTTAAATGAAGCCTTAACAACATTTCCAAAGGCTCTGAAAAATGGTTCCACTGCCTTAGGGCATCAATTGGCGTCACTGCAGTGCCTCTGACTGGGAGGTCCTAGGATTCCAATCCCCACGGCGCGGCGGCAGGATTTTCGAAACTAGCTAGGTAGTTAACTCAAATTCAGCTGCTGTTTGGAGGAGAATTCTAGCAGCCGGCTACTCTGATCCGTAGTTTTCCGGAGTTCTCCGATCAACATTAGGTGAATGCCGGAGCAGTACCCTAACAAACGGGCCACGGACCGCGCGCGACACTTTCTTCCTCCTCCTTGTCATATCTTCGACCCTTACTTACACACACACACACACACTTGCACTTGCACTTGCACTTGCATTTGCATGCACTACACTACCACTGATGCCTGGAGACCAGTCGGGATCTTGGCTCGTCTCGGCTAGAGCGGAGCCTCGCTGATGGGAGATACTTGGTGAGCAATTCCCGCCACCTCCCAAGGAAGACCCATGCATTATACTTACGAGACTATTGACCTTAGCTTTTGACGCGCCCGGAATCACTAATTAATCAAAAATTGTTCCAAATTTTAGGATTAAACCTTGTCCTCATATAGTTTAATGTACTATTGAAAATGGAGCGCCTGAAATTTTCGTTGAAATTTCTGAACTTCCGAAAATTGCAAAAAGTCATTTTTTTCGGCGTCATCCTACAACTAAAATATTGAAATATTTTCCCCCTTCGATATAATCTGTGGTTGAAAAACATCGAAATATTGTCATCTACAATTTTTCAAAGATGTGAGTAGAGGGCGCGTAATTTCGCGTGAAATGTAGGTAAGTTTTTTTAACAATTATTTGTTTCAAATACGATTCAAATTTTTTCTTTATTTTTCTTCTCGTGTGTAGTGGAGGACCGAAAAAATTATGGTGATCCCATTTTCGGCGATCAATCTGTATTTTCAAAAATTGCAGAAACTTAACATTGCTAAAGTACAATATTGAAGATAAAGATTTTTCTCTTGAATAAAATGTAAAAAATAAAATCTTTAAAAAAGTTCATGCGCAATTTTTGGAAGGACACCGGTAGTTTTCGCGTAATTTCTAATTGAATTTAATGCAGTTTATAAAATATTATTTGTCCAAAAATCGTTCAAATTTTTTTCTTTAAATATTTTTCCACTGATAGAGCAAATGGCGCCGATCTCATTTTCGTTGGACTCTCTGAATTTTCGAAAATCGTCGTATTAAACAGAGCTATTACCAATATCCGTTGCAAAAATTTGAAGAATGAACTTATCTCATTTCAAGAATGAACTCATGTCATATTAAACAGTGCAATTATCTCTATCCATTGGAAAAATTTGGAGCCATTTTGAAGAAAATGGCGTTTGGGCGTTTCTGAAAATGCGGAATTTTGAGCACATTTTTACAGAAAACTGTTGAGATTACGAGAAACTGTCGAGATTACAGAAAACGCACATAAATATAATAATGTGAAGAAATTACCTGTAATCTAAATATTACCGACGTGAGACACAAGTCAAAAAATTACATTTTTGTAATTAAAAACAAAAACAAAAGAATAGAGCAGTATGGCGTTTATGTCATCGGATAGGTTGCATTTGGTACTATCCTCACCAAAAATTTAAAGAAAAAATTTGGAGCCGTTTTTGAGAAAATCTAGTTTTTGTAATTTTTTAAAATTGCAAATATTTCACGATCTATCGCACGAAAATTTAGAAAATTTTCAAAAAAGTCTACATGACTTTCATGAATGAACTATTTATCGACAACATTCCATTTGGAGAAAAATCTGTCTTCAATTTTATAATTGTTAGATGACACGGAAAAAACTAAGTTTTGCAATTTTCGGAAATTCAGAATTAACCGCGAACATCAGACTTATGCGATTTTTATAAGTGTATTTTACACTATTCTTACAAGAAATTTAAAGAAAAAATTTGGAGTAGTTTTTAAGAAAATTTTGAAAATGTCCGAGGGCCTTCTTGTAAAGTACCTCCAATTTTTAAAGAATGCTTTTCAAAATTTCAAAGCTTCAACAAGAGCGAGATTGACACGGGCTTCTTCAATTTGGAACAGATCGTACGTGTGGTTTAGGCGTTAGTAGTGTTTACAAACGGACAGACAGACGGACGGACGTTTTGAAAATAACCAATTTTTCGGTAACAGGGATCCCAAAACGTTCCGTTGAAATCTCGATATAGATTTTCCTCAGCATTACATAACTTTCTCTGTACTACATATATTACTGCCGTACATAAGTATGTATACGAGAAAGTAACTAAAGGTGCAGACTTTCTCGTATTTTTTTCTAATTTCCTTGGTGTGGATTGGCTTAAAGGTCTTGCTCCATTCGCTGTCCAGCTGCCATTTATCGTCACCTCAATCATATTTTTTGACATTTTCTCACCATTTCGGTTTCATAATAGTAGAATCGAAACATTACATCAAGAATATTAAAGAAGATTCGTCCTAAATAGAAATTTTCATCAGAAATTTGAAGCCTTTTTTAAGACAATGGCGATTAAGCATTACTGTAAATGCGAAATTTGAATCTCTTTTTCCCAGGTACCTATTGACATTTCGAAAAAGTTCATTTAAAGTCATTTGAAGTCACTTGCACTCACAAATTCAATAATATGATTCAATCGATGGAAATGTGCATACTAACGTTGTGAGAAATATTTTTAAAAAAAGTGTAATTTTTGAATAAACAAATGAATACATCGAAATGAACTTTAAGTCCTATTAAAGAGTGAAATAAGAACTATCCGTTGGAAAAGTTTGAAGAAAAAATTTGGAGCCATTTTTAAGGAAATGGCGTTTGAATGTTTCTGAAAATACGGATTTTTTGGCACATTTTTACAGAAAACTGTTGAGTTTTCGAGAAGCTTTATTTGACATTATTTAAAGCACATGGACAAATAAATATAATAACGGGAAGAAATTGCCTCTAATGAAAATATTACTTACATGAGACTCAAGTGAAAAAAATTACATTTTTGTAATTTTTGAAAAAAAAACTAAAGATTAGAGCAATATGGCGTTTATGTCATGGAATAGTGTGCATTTGGTACTATCCTTCCTAAAAATTTAAAGAAAAAATTTGGGGCTATTTTTGAGAAAATCTTGTTTTTGTAATTTTTTAAAATTGCAAATATTTCAACATCTATTGCACGAAAACTACGAAAATTTTCAAAAAAGTCTACATGACTTTAATGAATGAACTATTTATGGACAACAAATTTGAAACAGTTTTGGAATTTTCGAAAATTCAGAATTAACCGCGAAAATCGGACCTATGTCACCTTTAAGAGGGAATTTTATTCTTTTCTTACAAGACATTTAAAAACAGCACAAAAACAAAAAAAATACAGCAATATAGTGTTTATGTCATCGGGTACGGGTGCATTTGGTACTAGCCTTACTAAAAATTTAAAGAAAAAAATTTGGATCCCTTTTTGAGAAAATGTTTAAAATGTTTTTTGGGCTTTACGTAAAGTACCCCCAAATTTTAAGTAACGTTTTTCAAAATCTTAAAGCTTCGACTCGAGCGAGATGAACAGGAGTTTCTGCAATATGGAAAAATTCCTACGTATGGCTTAGGAGCTAGTGGTGTTCACAGTTGAAGGGACAGACGGACGTACAGACGAACGGATAGACAGACGTTTTGAAAAAAAATATTATCTTCATTATTATTATTATTATTATTATTATTATTATTATTATTATTATTATTATTATTATTATTATTATTATTATTATTATTATTATTATTAATATTATTATTATTTTTATTATTATTATTATTATTATTATTATTATTATTATTATTATTGCTATTCAGAATGAAATGATGGGGTGATGATGAGGGGTGATAGGACGTATACAATGACGAGAGATGAGGTGGGGTGTGAGGTGAGAGGTGATCGTGGGCCTTTTAAACCATCCCAGCAATCGCTTTTCATCCCAGGGAAACCACGAACATCCCGGCCAGGATGGCCGGCGAGGGGATCGAACTCGGACCTAGCGATTGCGAAGTCGGCGCGCTCAGCACTGAGTCACTTCGCTCGCTAATACCTTAATATTTGTTCATATTATAATTATAACATTAATAATGCATTATCTTTGATTCTTATAATCCGATTCTTTTTACATTTTTTGAAATAGAATAAAATACACATATACATGGCATAGGTTCGTTTTTCACTGTTAACTTTGAATTTTCGAAAAGTTTAAAAGTTTGGATTTTTTCGGCTAATTGCTATTACAAAATTGAAGATAGAGATTTTTCCTTCGAGTATTTTTTCCCTCCATATCTATTTCATTAAGGTCATGCACATTTCTTCGAAAATTTTAGTAATTTTTTGCACAATTTTGCGTGCAATATTAGCAATATTAAGAAATAATAAAAATAAGATTTTCTCGAAGGCGCCTCCAATTTTTCTTTTAATATTGCGGTAGGGATAGTGCTAAATGTACTCTATAAGATGACATAAACGCCATATTGCTCCACAATTTTGTTTTATCAGATACTAGCTGACCCGGCGAACTCTGTTCCGCCTTAACAGCCGGTCCCATCTTTTTCTCGCGTCGCACTCACTGTGAGAAACTGTACTATCCTTGTTGCACTGCGTACGTGCAAAACGTGCGTTCTCACACAGGAACGCTGTCGAACGGGATAAACAGTATCCTATGTCCGTCTCCTGGCTCTAAGCTTCCTGCTCACCAAATCGGTACAGCCGTTCTTGAGTTATAAATAGTGTAACTAACACGACTATAAGATATAACGGCGAACGAAAGGCGGCTATCATTATCGCCTTCTGTTATCAGTGCGGCGTTGCAACAATGGGTTACAACAGGCAACAACGACTGCTAACATGCGAAATCACGCGAAAACGTGCGAAAACATGCAAAAACGTGAGTTCTCACACAGGAACGCTGTCGAACGGGATAAATGTCCTATGTCCGTCTCCTAGCTCTAAGCTTCCTGCTCACCAATTTTCAACCAAATCGGTACAGCCGTTCTTGAGTTATAAATAGTGTAACTAACACGACTTTCTTTTATATATAGAGATTACAAAAATGTATTTTTTTTACTTGTCTCTTACGTCGTTAATATTTACATTAGCCAAGATTTGTTCACATTATTGCATTTACGAGTTCATGTGATTCAAATAAGTTGATAGAAACATAATGGCTGATAGAAGGAAGAAAGTTGGTAGTTTTTAGAAAGATGACAATTGATAAAGTTTCTCGAAAACTCGAAAGTTTCGTGTGAAAATGAATTCAAAATTCCGTGTTTTCAGAAATGTTTAAACGCCAGTTTATCAAAAACAGCACCAAATTTGTTCTTCAAACTTTTCGAACAGGTAGTGCAAATTGCACTGTTTAAGATAACATAAAATGAATTTTGCTGTATTTTTTTGTTTTTTCAAAAATCACACAAATGTAACCATTTTGAAGTATTTCTCACGCCTTTAATATGTACATTTCTAGCAATTTGTATGGATTATTACATATGTGACTGAAAGTTCTTCAAGGGACTTACAATCAAGGTTTTCGAAAATGCAAAATATCTTCGAAAAAGAGCTTTAAATTTCGCATTGAGGGTAACGTTTAAACACCGTTTTCTCAAAAACGACTCCATTTTCTTCAGTGAAAATTTTGTAATAGGATGAGGCTTTACTCTTCTATAACATTCTTAAAATAATATTTCGATTCTACTATTAGAAAACCGAGAAATTCAGAAAATTAAAAAAACAAAAATTCGGACGGCTGTAGATAGATAGCACCCGGCTAGAGTATGTGGCAAGTCCGAAATGCTAGGCAAGTCCAAAAAAAATTGTGAATATATAGTTTGAAAAAGTCTGTGGTATTTTGTAGCACCACTCATGTAGTGATTGTTGAGGTAGTAACGTTGAACTTCTGGAGTCTGTGGTATTTTGTAGCACCACTCATGTAGTGATTGTTGAGGTAGTAACGTTGAACTTCTGGAGTCTGTGGTATTTTGTAGCACCACTCATGTAGTGATTGTTGAGGTAGTAACGTTGAACTTCTGGAGTCTGTGGTATTTTGTAGCACCACTCATGTAGTGATTGTTGAGGTAGTAACGTTGAACTTCTGGAGTCTGTGGTATTTTGTAGCACCACTCATGTAGTGATTGTTGAGGTAGTGACGTTGAACTTCTGGAAGCACCCTCTTCAAGTAAAATAATAAATCATAATAATTCAAAGAAACAGGAAGATGTGAATTTCAATATTAACAATTACGAGATCGAAGAAAATGGCCCAAAAAAAAACCTTCCCGGACAATCTCACGTGAAATTTGTTCCGACAAAACGAGTTTGCTTGCTTTACACGGGCTAATCCAACTCCTGTGAAGTATCCTAAACCCCTACCCCTGTCGTAATTCTTTCCCAATTCTGGTCGCTGGATAGTGACGCAAGAGCGCTTGTGAGAGGCGCGTACGCCGAGACGCTACCTGGCGGTCCTCTTGACTACTGTCACGACTTATGGACTACGTATGAAGTACTACTATAAACAGGGTTGGTCAGTATTTAAATACTTGTATTTGAAATACTTGTTTTAAATCCATTTTATATTTGAATAACTGTATTTTTCAGTTTTTTGGACATGCATTTTAAAAATGAATTTAAATACATCTCTAAAACGCATGTCCAAAACACTAAAATAATACAGTTATTCAAATATAAATGGATTTATAACACGTAGATTAAATACACGTATTTAAATACTACCCAACCCTGACTATAAAGTATACTTGAACGGAGGATTACTCCGAATGCGTTCTATGTCAAGTTGGGTAAAGAGGAACGTCACAGGATAAGTGACCGAGCCTGATTCACCTCTCGCAAAAGATGGATTTTCAGAGTGGATTCATTTATCTAAGCACTTAAATAGCCATAAAAACAAAACATTAGTCATCTTGAAACAGTTACATTTTTTTTAAATTAAGAAGAAATGTAAATAATGGAAATAATATGAACGTTCACTTTGAACCAAGTCTGTCAGGAAAAAATGAGTTGATTGGAAGTTTTTTTGCGAATAGTGCATAGTATAAAATATTTAGCTCTTAGAGGTAGCAATTATAAAAGTTTTAGAACAAAACGAGATTAGAAAAAAAAGGTATGCTAAATCAATTTGATCCCATTGTCGCTGAACATGTACAACGTGTACAAAAAGATGATAATAAAGTTCCATATTATCTAAGCCCTCAAATTCAGAATGAAGTTAGTAATTTATTGCTGACAGAAGTTAAATAAGAAATTGTACAAATGATACAAAATAGTAAATATTTTTCCAAACTTCTAGATTGCACTCCTGACTCGAGCCAACTGTAATGGATAACCATTATTATAAGATTCGTTTCGTACAATAATGAAAAATAGAAAGTTGAAATTAAAGAACATTTTTTAGGTTTCTGTAAAATTATCATTTCAACAGGTTTTACACTAACAAATTCCGTGATTGATCATTTTGCTGATCTTAATTGAAATATTAAAAATATGCGTGGCCTAGGTATGCCAATAGGGCAAATATGAGAGGAAACTAGTGGTGCTGCCAAACACATACTTTCTCGCATTGTTTCTAAATGCTCCGCAATATTATACTACTACATAACCAGCAAAAGTGTTTTCAACCAGATTTTTTTCCCTCTCCGAGACCCGATCTCACATACTCAGAGTTAACTTGCCGGCACTCATTCCACCACGAGCAATACCCGAAAATGGGAATAGGACCATATTGTATACCGTCCTTTATTGCACATGCGGAGAAATTTTAAAGAAACAAATTGGAGCGGTTTTTGAGAAAAAATCGCGTAAATTTCAAGCACAAATTACATTAAAATATTTTTCAAAAAATTGTACATGGCCTTTTTTAAAGAGTTAGTTTTTACACCAGAGTTTCTCTGAGGCAAGTATCTCTATCTTCAATTTTGTAGTTTTGAAATATTTTTTTGACAATTTTCGAAAGAGCCGAGCGAAAATGGGACTACACGAAAATGGAACTACCGTCATATTTTTTACCGCCCCTTAATACATAAGTGGAGAAAATTTAAAGAAAAATTTTGGAGCGGTTTTTGAGAAACAAAATTTTCGTAAATTTCAAGCGCAAATTACGCAAAAACTATTCGTTTTTTTTAAAAAAATTGTACATTACTTTATTTAAAGTGCTAATTTGGTTCAACCGGCAAAAATCTCTATCTTCAATTCCGTAGTTTTGAAATTGTGTTTTTCAATTTTCGAAAATTCGGGGATATCAACGAAAATGATACCTGCATCAATCTCTTAAACGTTCTTCGCACTATCAACAACAAAATTTAATAAAAAATTTGGAGCCATTATTTTGAAAAGTTTGAAAATATCCGAGGGGCTTCATGTAAAGTACCCCCGAAATTAGAATATCGGTTTCATTTTCCAGGATCCGGCCCATCTGCTGGAACAATTGGGGGATATCAATTTTCAAGAAGATCGGCTGAACGGATTAGGCGCGAGCATTGACCACGGTCGGACAGACACGTTTTTCCGTCAATCGATTTTCCGATGACAAGAAACAACAAAATATGAAGTTTGGCTACACCGTGGTGTAGCCAGTTGCTAAATTTAGAAAAAAATCCTCTAACTCGTGAGTTAGAGGATTTTTTTTCTAAATTTAGCAACAGGATTTAGCCACTTTTTCGTTACCAGAGCCCAGCCGGAAGAGTTTTGTGGCGAAAATTCGCCGTTTTCCGGCGCACTATTACGTAACTTTCCCTTCTTACGAAGAATTCGTAAGGCGAGAAAGTAACAACTAGAGGTGCTAAAACAGCACGTACTTTCTCACCGGCACTTTCACGCAAAATTACGCGAAAAGTACTCAAATTTTCGAAAAATTGTACATTATATTATTTCAAAATTTATTGTTTTGGAACATTTTTTAAAATTTATTTTAGGTCGCATCAACTGCAAGGTCATTAGCGACCACAACAATTACACTATCCACAGAACAGATTTTATTAAGGTGAAAAATCTCTATCTTCATAATTGTAGTTGGGAAGATGCAATTTTTGCCGACCTGGATGGCCGTGGTGGCTAAGAGCGCGTACCGACTCAGCGCTTCGGTCCGAAGGGTCGCGGGTTCGAGTCCCGCCTTGGGCATGGCTGTTTGTCCCTTGACTTTGTATGTATGTGTTGTCGCGGAGGGCCTCGCGTTCTGCTGACCCCAGATCAGAGGAGCCCGCAAGTGTGTTCGTGTCTAGTGTATGGTCGAATATGCGTCCCATCGGGGCGTAAAGGGTAACCGGCTGTCGGCTGGATAAAAGCCCTAGATAAAAAAAAACGCAATTTTTGAAAAATTAGTTTTCAATGAACATGAGCCCTGCACCATTCTCTTAAACGTTCTTCATACTATCCAACAACAAAATTTAATTAAAAAACATGTAGCCAATATTGTTGAAAAAGTTTGGTTGGTTCCGGGCGCGTCAACAACTTAAGTCATTAGTCCCGTCAGTGTAGTGCATGTTTATTCCTCGGGAGATGGCGGTGATATTCCTCCGCTGGATGACGGGATCCGGCGCCGACCTACCGTCGGCTAGCGGGGTTTCCCCCTAACCAGGACTCTCCCACCAGCGGGGCACCGCCCCAGTCGGGACAAGCTCTAAGCTCCCGACCAGTCTCCCGGAATGTGGTAGTGTAGTGCATGTTAGTGTAAGTGTGTGTGTGTAAGGAAGAGGATAGGAGAAGGAAGACGAGGGAAAGATCGAGCGCGCGGTCCGTGACCCGTTTGTTAGGTTACTGCTCCGGCATTCGCCTGGTGTTAATCGGAGAATCCACGCAAAACTACCGATCAGAGCAGCCGGCCGCTAGAATTCTCCTCCAGACAGCGACTGAATTCCACCTAGCTGAAGAGCTAGTGTTTAAAATCTTGCCGCCGTCAAAGGCTCGAACCTAGGACCTCCCGGTCAGAGGCGCTGCAGTGACATTAGGTGATGCACTGAGCTACCGCTCCCCGGTTTGAAAATTTTGAAAATGTCCCGGCACTTTAACGTAAATTACTCTCAAAATTACAATATCAGTTTCAAATTCTAGGGGCCACGACCTCAATCAGTTCGATTAGAGAATATCAATTTTGGAAAAAATCGGCTGAACCGTTTAGCCGCATTGTTCACAGACGGACGGTCGCCGGACGAGCAGACGGAGGGACAGACGGACGGACAGAGGGACGGACGGACGGACAGGCGGACTAACGGACGGACAGACGGACGGACAGAGACGTTTTGCGGTTATTCAATTTTTCGGTAAAGAGGACTCCAAAAACTATGGATTCTGGCTTCACCATGTGTTAGAGGATTTTTTTTTATATTTAGCTACTGGATTTATCCACTTTTCGTTTTCAGGGTCCTGTATTAAGAGCTTTTCTGCCGAAAATGAGCGGTTTTTGAGAAAAAATTTTAAATTGCATTAATTTCTTTTTTAAATTTTCTCCGCATATGTAGTAATGAATATAACTAATAAATAATTAAGGGGATCTTTTCTTAAAAACGGCTTCCAATTTTTGATGAAAATTTCTATTTAGAACGAGTTTATACTCTTCCTTAATATTCTTGAAGTAATATTTCGGTTCAATATTAAGAAACCGAAAAATCAAGAAATTGTCCAAAAAATGTACTTTGGACGACGATAGATGGCAGCTAGCCAGAGAATGGAGCAAGACCTTAAAACCGGTCCACACAAGGAAATTTGAAAAATGTGCTCTAAGAAAGTCTGTGCCGTTCTATAGCACCTCTAGTTATATTGCTGATGCCACATGCGTTCCAGTTCGTTAGGATTGATTTATTATTTGAGTTATTTTGTGCAGGATTCTTAAATTACTTGAAGTAAAGGAAATCAGCCTGATTTCGGAGAAAAAATTGTACATGACCTTTCTTAAAGGGCTGATTTTTTCCAGACTGTTTAAAACAAATATCTCTATCTCCAATTTTGTAGTTTTGAAATGGTAACTTTGCAATTTTCGAAAACAAAACAAAACCGTAGAGTTCGCCGGATACGGGAAAGTACCATACTTTATGCCGTCCCTTACTACGTATGAGGAGGAAATTTACAGAAAGAAAATTGGAGCAGTTTTCGAGAACAAAAGTGCCTATATTTCACGAAAACTACTCGTACTTTGGAAAAATTGAACGTAAACTTATTGAGAGGTCCGTCTATTATAGTCGTAGGAAGACGCCATTAAGAAATTGCACTATTTCAATTTTCAAAAAACTTATGATTTCAACGAACATGACACCAATCTCTTAAGCATTCTGTTCGCTATCTGAGGACAAAGTTAGACCAAAGAATTTGGAGCTGTTTCTGAGAAAATTTTGAAAATGTTTTTGAGGCTTAATGTGAAGTACTGTCAAAGATCAAATTGAAAATCTCAAAGCGACGAGTTCATTCAGATCGATTGGGGAATATCAATTTTGAAGAAAATCGCCTGAAAGGTTTAGGCACGGACGGACGGACAGACGTTTTGCCGTCAATCGATTTTTCGGTTTCAAGAACGAACAAAACATGGATTCTGGCTACACCACGTGTTAGAGGATTTTATTTCTAAATTTTGAAGCATTGTTTATGGGGTCCCTGTCAGCCAATACTAAATGTTAACCCGTTTCATCAGTCAGTGATAGTAACAAAAATTCCAATTCAAATTCCATTCTCTCTCTCTCTCTTCCACTCTCTCCCACCCCCTCTCTCTCCCCCTCTCTCTCCAACCCCCTCTCTCCCCCTCTCTCTCTCGCTCTCTCACTATTTCTCTCTCTCGCTCTCTTGTTCTTTCTCGCTTTCTCTCATCCACCAGTGTTTTTAATATAAATTTAGTACGTTGAGTAGATTGGTTGGAAGAACAGTCACAGAGGTTACAGAATCAAATTCGTATCGATATATGCAACAAATTTCAAAGGAGCCGATCCGGTGGCCGAGATCGCTAAGGCAGTAGTGTCGTAGTGATGTTGGACCAAAAGGTCGCGGGTTCGTGTCCCGATTCTCCTCTCCACCCCCCTCTCTGCCTCTTCTCTGTGGCTTTTTTTCTCTCCTGCACCTATCTCTCTCCCTTAAGCACCTTCTAACAGCTCTGTCTCTCTCAGCTCTCTCTCTCCATCTTTATTTTACTTGCTTCTCACTTTTTCTCTCATCCACCAGTGTTTTTAATATATATAAAATTTAGTACGTTGAAAATTAGATTGGGTTGAAGAACAGAGTGTCACCGAAGAGGTTCTGCCACAGGATCCAGTTATGTATCGCTGGTGATGTACAACAAATTTCAAAGGGGCGATCCGGTGGCCAGATCACTACAAGAAGTAATCATTCTGTCTCAGCGTGGCGATCTATTGACCAAAAAAGGTCGCAAGGTTCATGTCTGGAATTCAAGAGTGCATGGTTTTGCATTTCGTTCGGCTCACTTTGCCCCACCCATCGTCTTTTTCGTTTCATTGTCATAGTTACCATAACGATTAACTTCAATAGTGGTCGCTAATGACCTGACATTCAATGATGTACGACTAATAATAATAATAAAATAACAGTAATGCTGCTAAAATTTAAAGAACGTCATCTCACTGGGCATTGTAATGCCCCGAAGCGGGTGCGTTTCAATCGCTTAGCATTTGGGAGCTTCAGTTACGTAACGCAAGGGTGCATTGGTTTTGCCGCCATGCCACCCCTCCCTCCCTTCATGATGCAGCGAAGGCCCTTAAATAATTTTGTAATGCCAACTTACGCGAGATACAATAAATAAAAATAAAATATAACATTAATAATTTATATGAACACACTGTTTGTGATGTTATAATAAAATTATGATAAAGTCAAATTAGTTAGTGATGGGACATTCAAGCATAAGGACAAGTTCGTTGGAGAAGGGCCAGGGCGTCTTTTTGACCACCGTCATTGATTCAAAGGGACGCAAAAGAGATCTGCGCCAGGCTGTTTCGATTCTAGAATATAGATCAGTTTTTTTGCTGTTTCTTATTTGTTGTAAATCCACCCAATTCAATCAATATACTATTGACGAAAAATATTTTATTTGTGCAACAATTTATACGTAACTATTTTAGTTTTTTTCTTAGATAGAATTTCTTAATATTTTAGCATGGTTGTTATTATTGGGAGCTTCAAGTGAAATCATTTCACAAAATGTCGAGTGTGATAAAAGTGGCTGCTCCAACTCTCTTTACCTCTGAGGAACACGGCATCTCTTACTGCGCACTCAATTACTCTTTATCTGTTTGGCGTTGTTATGAAGATTCATGGTTGATCCTTGCTTGAGTTTAGTAGGATTATGTCAGTGATAATATCTGTGCCGAGGATTCAAGTTCATATGGGATCTTTGAAAAGTTAACGCTTAACGGATAGTAATTCCGACAGCTTATTTCCGAATCTAATATTACCTCTTTTTATTTCCTTCCTCCTCCTTTTTCTCTCAACATCTATAAAGCATGGCACAAATAAACAGCGAAGCTACCGTCGGGGGCGCCAGGTTGAGGGTGTGATGCGCAATATCATTCAGCTTGGGTGTTCTGCATCGAGAAGCATACCAGTTTTTTAAACGTTTTGCATGTTCGGCTTCAGCTTTTTCAGAGATTGATTGATTATCTCTTTGGATTTTGGATTAGATTAAAGAATATGAAAACAATGGCCAGTTCTCCACCAGCAGACCGAGATGTGTTGCAAACCGCGTTGCCTTTGACGGGGGATCGTGAGTAACTGACAGGTGGACACACGCAGTAAATCCGGTTTTCTTTATGGGTAGATCAGGAGAGATGTTCGGTGGCTACCAATGCAGTTTTAATTATATGTATTAGGATTAATGTTACAATTACATGGACATAAATAAAAGTGGCGAAGGGTGTATTATCAAATCGTGTGATGGGAAAAAAATGAGACCTATAGTTGATATGTTCAGAGGTTGATTCAAACTCAACCCATATTTTCTTATAATCAATATATTATATTTGCCATAACTGTTCACTCCCTTTAACGCGCCCATTACTTCATCCTGAATGTGTCTGTGTGTGTGGAGGAGAAGTGTTTTGTCTGCTGACCCCAGATATGGGGAGGCACTGGATGTGTTGTTGTGTGCTGTGGTTCTAGGGAGGGGGTGTGGGGAATAAATGGAAATTAGGGAGGAAGTAGGAATGTAGAATTTCATAAAATATTCGAAAAAAAACAACTAATAGAATAATAGATGTATCAGTAAGATGAGAAATTGAAAATGTATTGAAGAAAAAATTCAAAATAATTACATGCAATTTATTAAAATTTTATTTTTATTTTTCACGAAAAATTGTTCTATTACAATGAGTATTTTTAGCGAAGCAGTCTGGACGATTTTATTCTGAATGAGGATCCAACGCACGATTTTGGACTTAATAATGCATTCTGGATGATTTTTATCCTGAATGAAGATCTAACGATTTTAGCCTTAATGTTGGAAAAAACATTGGCAAGCTCCAGGTGCACCTGGTGGGAGCAAACACATGGAGTATGAGTCTAACTTTGAACGGTTCACGAAAATGCGTATGGATCAGTTTTGAATATTTGCTTCGTAATCTTACAGATTCCATCGTAAACATACCAATGAGTGAAAAAATATTTTACTCCATGAGAACTTTTAACAATTTATAATAAATAAATATTCGTGATATCTTTTAAAATTCTACCATCTTCATTATAAACTCAAGAAACGCGTTTTTGCTTGCTCTGTTTAAATTTTAAATTCGGTTGTTAATACGTTAATGTCATTGTTTTAGTACAAGACTGAATAAAGAAATTATTTCAGCACGTGCTGAAAAGTTTTGATTATATCATTACTAAACACCGAAACCTCAGACTATTATTACCCACTCCCCTGCCCTAAGTGTGGCAACTCCTGAAGGCCCTTGTGCCTGATCATTCTGTGTTTATGGTGATTACCAAAGATTTCGGAACTCAGTCTCAGATTACCTACGCAGGCTCAGTAGGCTGCAGCGTGAGGTACGCAATTTTAGGAGGGCGGACGAATTTCAACGGATGCAAAAATTTGCATGAGGAGAACTTTTGAATGTTTTTATAGAAATATTTCTTTCCATATTTGAATCGAAAGAAAGTGTTAATTAATCAAATATAGTTCCAAACGATCCAGTACAGTGGAACGTTGACGAAATGGTGCCAAAGATGGATTTAAGCAAAATGGGATTTTGCAGATCAAAGTCGATATTTATCAAAATCATATTTCTAAAAAACAATAGAAAATGGTAGAGTTGTTAAAAGATTAGTTAGTACATTCTCCATCTTCAGAACATGTATGTTGTGCATTGCAAGTTATATGGGAAACAACTACTTTGCTCGTCACAACAGAGCTTAATAACTGGAAAATAGCAACAGCATTTCTCAACAGGATAACAGTTCCGAACATCAAGATTGCGTAAGAAAATTTGTATGTAGATCTGCAGTTTAGAAAGAGTGGATAAAGAGCTTGTGAAACACACAAATAAAGTAGAATGTTGGAGAAATGTTCTGAAAAGAATTGTAGAAATTTGAATTTTTAGCATAAAGAGGATTGTTTTTCGGTAACAACGAGATTATTGGTTACAAAATGAAAACTTCTTAGGTTGCATTAGTTTATGCAAATTTCATCCGTTTGTGGCTGGCCATCTTGTTCGGTCTGGAAATAAGGCCACATTTTGAAAAAATTTAAAAATGGTAATTGGTATTCTTTATTAAAAGAAATTGTCGATACAAGATATATTTCCAAATGACGAGATTATTTTAAGTCTATGATGTCTGTGACTAATGCAAATGGCGAACGATCTTTCTCTGCTTTGAAGCGCGTAAAAATTATCTGAGATCGAGCTTAAACAAGACACATTGAAACATTATCTCTGTTATACATAGAAAATGACATTTTGGGACAAGAGTTTGAAGACACTTAAGAAATTTGCCGAGACTAAAGCGAGAAAACGAGATTCCGTGTGAAACGCATATTTTATATATCTAAATGTTATTTTGACTTTAATATCAATTTTTGTAACAAAATGTAAATAATACTCTCAAAATTTTTCTAATTACCTTATATTTTTAATTTATTGACCTAACTATGTTTGATATTATGAAAAATGCAAATATATAATAAATTATTTATAATTTTAGAATATTTGCATTGGTTAAAAATATCGAATTCAAAATATTATAAATAACTTTTGTAGAAAACGCATATTAAAAAAAGGTCGCTAAAACATTTGTCTAGGGCGCACATAAGTCAAAGTCAAGCACTGTCTAAACTAAACCTTCCTCTACAAGACCCCACAAAATTCTTGATTTCAACTTCTTGATCCCCATAAATAAAAGAATTTTTTGGAACAAAATCTCAGAAATTTAAATTGATTTTTCGATTTCATATTTTTTTGTCAAATCTGAGTCATTCCATTTCAAAACGCGCAAATAAAAGGAAAATACGACCTTCATGCCTCACACTTAATTTATTATCCCTACGAAGGGGATAAGCAAAAATATGGGACACTTTTTTCAAAACGATTTTAATTTTCATAGTTTAAAAAAAAATAACCTGAAGTCGTTGAAATTATTCTTTTGCAGCTCGTGTTCTAATTGTGACAAAATGTAATATTTTGCGGCATTATAAAGAGCTTTGATGCTATTTCATTTCATTGATGCATTGAATTCATTAAGTTGTTTAAAATTAATTTTTTACTTATTTTTTAAATTTTTTAATGTATTTCTTACCCTGACAATTTTAACATTTGAAAAAAAAACACTGTCTTCTCTGAAGTAAAAAGCCTGGTAAGTTTCACAATGAGACTAATAGACGATTCTGAGAAATTAAATACAATAAAAAATTCTACTTAATGTTCTGCTGCGGCGTCTGCCAGAGCGTCACACACGAGCACATGCTATTCAGCCGTCCAATTATAATCCTCAAATGTTCACAAAGCAATAAATAGAAACATCCCTTGAATGTGCCGGAAATGTACGTACGACCTTCATTCTCGATTAGTTTAGGATGAATAAGTATCAAACGGTTTCAATTAAAGCATATGATTTAGTTAATTCGATTGGTATTTCTTTTGACTCACCTTACAGAGAATATAGTTTATCGACTGCTTCAAAAAAAATGAAACTATATATTTTCTTTGTGCCTTCTATAGTTTTTTTTTAAATGTTTATGACATTGTTGCAACCAGTTGTATTTCCACATCATGTTCAATGTTGCTAATAAATGTAAAGGTAATGGTCTTCCCATCATCACTAGCCCACTCTAATTATTTTGTGAATAAGTTAATAAGTTCCTCTCAGGGTTGAGGACTACCCAAGCTAGCCTAGCCCTCTTGTTCATTCATTATTAGTGATTCTGGGTCCGTCAGCTACTATGGTCATTAGTCCCGTAAGTGTAGTGCGTGCTTTTGCTCGGGTGGTGGCGGTGGTCTTCCCCCGCTGGATGGCCAAATCCGGCGTCGACCTACCGTCGACTTGTGGGGTTTTCCCCAACCAGGTACCTCCCATCAGCAGAGCACCGCCCCAGCCGGGGCAAGTTCTAAGTATCCGACTGTTCCCCCGACATGTGTAGTAGTGTATTGCATATTAGTGTAGGTTGTGTGTGTAAGGGGTGAGGATAGGACAAGGTAGGAAAGATCGCGCGTCCTTTTAGGGTACTGCTCCGGCATTCGCCTGGCGTTGATCGGAGGAACCACGGAAAACTACCGATCAGAGCAGCCGGCAGCTAGAATTCTCCTCCAGACATCGACTGAATACGACCTAGCTGAAAAGTCAGTGTCGAAAATACTGCCGACTGCGGCTCGAACCTAGGACCTCCCGGTCAGAGGCGCTGTACTGACATCAGTTGATGCACTGAACCACCGCTCCCGGTCCTAGCTCCCTTCGATAACCTTTTAGTTGTTCCCCCCAATCCGTCGCAAGGTCCCTTTCCATAAGACTTTGCGAAGCGAAGAAAAGTCATCTTTGTGGGAGCATTTTTAATTTCTTTACTTTTTCGCCTTGTGAAGTTCTTCGTAACAAGTGAAAGCCATGAAATCGTACGCCGGAAAACAGCGAAATTTTTTATTATTACTAGGCTCTCACCCCATTAGAGAAGTATTTCTATTAACTCTGTCTTAATATTGTTTGAAAAGTGTTATGAGTAGAGTCCAGAAGTTCCGGCATGTATTTTACCTAAAATAGGCACGCAAAAAGCATTTATTTTTGTTAAAATAGGCATGAAAAAAGCATTTATTCTAGCAAAAAGTATAGGTACAAAAAGTCATGTAAACAATGAAAAATCATATTTTCTGTAAAAAAATAGTTACAATTATTCGCATTTTTATTCTAACATTAAAATTTACATTAGCACTTAACAAGCGAGGAAACGATTTTTTTATTGGTAATCTCGTTTCCACATGACCACATGGTATAACGGCTGTGGTTTTGTTTTATTCTCGACGCTCTCTTTTTTAAATTATTTTGTGGACACCCTTTTAAATCTTGAATTGGCAATACTGCAAACGGAATGATATATTTCGTTCTTCGCATTTGTTTAATCGCCAGCACTGAGAAGGGTATATTATACACAGAGAGCTGTCCTCAGAAATGATCCGAGTCTGCTTCCAAAAATCCATCCCTTTCACCCTCCTTACGTTCTCCACCCCCACCCTTATTTCCAACCACTTACTTCCTCCTCTGAACCTATTCCGGTTTCTCCCACTCCCTCTACCTCTATACCTGATGCACCAATTTCTTCACCACCTGTCACTGCTGGGACACATTACAACCTTCGAACACGCACTTGAAGTAAAAATGGAGTAAATATATAGATACTGCAGTCAGATGCAGAAGAAAAACATTCGTGTAGGTACGAACGTCAAAATAAATATATCTAGAGGATCACACCAAATTTAATGAAGGCAATCGATCAAATTATTATAAACAAAACTACTACTCGATATTAAATTGAAACAAAATATTTAGGATACATTGACCACGATGCACGCATTCTTACCAGTATAAGAAATAAGAAATGCTAACTCTGACACAATAAATCATTCACGTATGACTATAATTCAATAAATTATTCACATAAATCACGTATTTACAAAAATTTTAAAAACTCTTCATTGATTACTTGATGCAGGTGTCATAGTGCGCGTTTTATAATACTTTTTTTTTCTCAACGCTTTCATTTCAACACTTGCTTTCCTCTTCAGAAAAGAAAATTAAATATTTCACGGAAAAGCAATTCTTGGATAACACAAGGGATTAGGACATCATGTAAAAACAAGCGAATTATTTCTTTCATTTCTAAACTTCATATCGTATCTGAAGATTTCCTCCTCTACTTTAAAAAATACAAACCATTGTTAAGAAAAGTCATAAGACAAGCTAAAATCATGAAACACAATCAGGATGTTTTTAATTCAAATAACAACACGAAAGCAATGTGAAATATAATAAAAAATACGCCCATATCAACTAGAAACCTTGCATAGAATGTTGTTTTAAAATATAACAATAGGAATGTGAACGATCCTGCTACAGTAGCTAGTCTCTTTAACCAATAGTTTTCGAACATGGCTGCCATTCTCACTAAGCTCTGCCACTGCCATTCTCACTTCAGCCACAAAATTCAATATCCGACATTTCCCAAAAAAAATTTTACACGCGAGATTTGTTTCCTTAACTTCTTCTTATGAAATTCTCAAAATAATTGGTAAACTAAAAAATAAATATTTGGCCGGTTTAAATGAATTTCCGGATTGTTTGTTAAAGACTTGTGCGCCTGCCATTATACACCCATTAACTCACGTATTTAATGCATCCTTTTCCAGATATTTTCAAAAAAGCTAAGTTTAAGACGCTCTTCAAAAAAGGCAACGAAAATGTAATTCAAAATTATCGGCCTATTTCCTTTTTGTCAGTTTTTTCAAAAAAATTAGAGGAACATTTTTACGTACGAATGGAAACCTTTCTCAGGAAACACGGCGCGTTTTCAGATTGCCAATTTGGATTTAGAAAATCAAAATCTACGGAAACAGCCATATTTTCTTTTCTTAAAGATGTCGCCTCATCATTGGATCAAAATGAAGCACCTATTGGGTTTGGATCTTTCAAAGCTTTTGACGTCATTGATCATAACATTTCAAAATTACTTTCTTATGGAATCCGTGATATTGCCCTAGATTAGTTATGTTCGTACTTTAAACAACGATCTCAGAGAGTAGCAGAGAGCAGAGAGAGACCTTACTGGAATGATGGAACCTTATGTACACATCTTTCCGACACTTTGCCAATTGCACGGGGAGTCCCACAGAGATCGATTTTAGGCTTTATTCCCTTCCCACTATACGTAAACGATATGCCCTCGACGATTCGAAACGGAAGAACAGTTCTCTTTGCGGATGATACAAATATTCTTAGCAACAAAGAAATCGTAAATAGTACAATATCAGGTGTTTCAAATTTGTTCCGTAATAATAAATTAATAGTAAACGAAAAGAAAACGGTTTCAATGTAGTTTTCCATTTCAAATAAACAATGCTGTACTCCATTGAAAATGAACGGTGTTCCATTGACTGATATTGAGGCAACAAAATTTTTAGGTCTCTCAATGCAGTCAAACCTTAAATGGAACGTTCATTTAAATGAATTGAACACAAAAGTGAGTTCATTATGCTACGCGTTCAGAATTCTTTCAAATTCAGTCAGCCTTCATACCGCTCGTTGTGTATATTTCGCGAATGTTCATTCCCGCCTGAGATATGGCATAATATTCTGGGGAAATACATCTTATAGCTCCCAGACTTTTAGATTACAAAAACGAATTGTACGAATAATAACCAAATCCCACCCACGTGATTCTCGTAAGTCTCTGTTTATTAATCTAGGAATTTTACCATTACCTAGTTTGTTGGTATGCTGAATCAGTGGTGTTTGTCAAAAATGGCGCGCTCGTGGCACATAGCGAAGTCGCTGGACTTTGAGGTCCAGGTTCGATTCCCGTCGAATCTCATGTGAAATTAGTTTCAACAAATCGAGTTTGGCTGCTTCACAAGGGCTAGACCAACCCCTGTGAAGTGTCCTAAACCCTACCCCTATCCTTATTCCTTCCCAATTCTGGCCGCTGGGTAGTGACGCAGGAGCGCTTAGTAGGAGGCGCGTACGCGGAGATGCTACCTGGCGGTCCTCTTGACAACTGACTGCGACGTCACGTGACATGACTTAAAGATAATGGAGGATTACTCTCGCGCAAGTTCATGGAGGATTACTCCCCAACGCAAAGTGCTCAACGCCCCTTATGGGGCTTGGAGACGCGTTGCATCAATTTGTAAGACGCAACAATTAAAAAAAAAAAGACTTACTTAAATGCAGAATTATATTTTCAGAAACACCAATATCTATAACTCTAGCACTCGACATAGTAATTATATTAATCAAGTGACATTATCAACAGCTCACTACAAAAAATTCACGTACAATACATGTACAATATTTCACAACACTGCCAGATGACATTGGACGATTAAATTCGATAGAAAAGTTTCAATCCCAAATGAAATCGTTTCTGCTGCATAACTGTTTCTATACGATTAGAGACTATACTGAGCGTCAAAGGAAAGTAACATTAATTTTAACAGTGATATGTAATATCTTATTTACCACTTGGACTGTATAATTCTAAACAACTTGTAACAAGTATTGTACCGCAGTTTCTCGATCAATGACCACATCTCGATCAGGTTTTTCCTCCAGTTTCCCGGATCCTTTGAGCAAATGCTGAGATGATTCCTTGTTTTGCTTTTGGACATAAATGTAACTTCATTATCTGCGCACGTCTTCTAGAATTCAGTGGGAAATATAGTTATTCAATTTATCATTCTCCATGTTGTCGCGGAAGAAGGATTATTCTTTCACGAAGGACATGATGGGGGTCAGAGCCCAAATATATAGCTGATTTGCACTTGAAAATATATTTTAGAACATCGAAGCGAATATTTTTACTTTACGGAGTTACTTTATGGAGTTTATTTACGAATATTTTTACGTACTCGTATATACGGAGTAATATATGTAGTATAGAGAAAGGCATGTAATACTGCGGAAAATAGGTTTCGAGATTTTAACGGAAATACACGTTTTGAGGTCCCCTGATACCGAAAAAGTGTTTTTTTTTCAAAACGTCCGTCCGTCTATCTGTTCGTCTGTCGATCCGTCGGTCCGCCAGTCTGTGAACACTACTAGCGCCTAAACCACGCATACGATCGTTTCCAAATTGAAGAAACCCGTGTTGATCTGGCTCTAGTTGAAGCTTTGAAATTTTGAAAAGCATTCATTAAAATTTTGGGGTACTTTACATGAAGTCCCCCTGACATTTTCAAATTTTTCTTAAAAAAAGGCTCCAAATTTTGTCTTTAAATCTTTGGTGGGGGTAAGGCCAAACGTATTCTACACGACATAAACGTCATATTGCTCTTCTTTTGTTGTTGTTTTTTTCAAAAATTAGAAAAATGTAATTTTTTGACTTGTCTCTCTTGTCGGTAATATTTACATTAGAGGCAATTTATTATATTTATGAGTACATGTGCTTTATATAATGTCAAATAAAGTTCGGAGATTCAACATTTTTCTGTTAAAAGTAGCTCAAAATTCCGCATTTTTAGAAACGCTAAAACGCCATTTTCTCAAACATGGCTCAAAATGTTTCTTCAAATTTTTCCAATGGATAGTGCTAATTACACTGTAGCACTTAATTGCACTGTAATTGCAACTCAATAGATTCCTTTGAAAAAGAGCTTCAAATGTCGCATTTACAGTAATGCTTAATCGCTATTTTCTTAAAAACAGCTTCTGATTTTTCAATGAAAATTGCTATTTAGCAAGAGGTATTACTCTTCTTTAATATTCTTGAGGTAATATTTCAGTTGTATTATATTGTAGAAAAGCAAAAAGTTAATAAAATGCGAAAAAGATGTAGTTTGGGCGACGATAGAACTCAGCTGGCCAGAGAATGGAGCAAGACCTGAAAGCTAGACACACCAAAGAAATTAGAAAAAATTGGTACGAGAAAGTCTGTACCACTCTGTAGCATCTCTCGTTTGTTAACAATCCTTGTAGAAAACTCTCATTTCTTTCTGTATTTAAAATTCGAATTGTATATGGTTTAGGGTATGGTTCACAGAATTATGAAAACCTGCACAGAATTGACAGCTTCGTAGCACGTCACGCACAGCTTTTAACTTTTTTACGTAAAATAAATAAAAACTATACTCAAAGTAGGATGGGATTCCTCGTTAGCGAAAAAAAGTCTGTCGGCATCAATAAAAAAAACTCTTGACTGGTATCCTCATACTTTTTCATTTAGATTTTCAACAATGAGTCGGCTTCCTAGAAAGACAAAATACGACCTTCGTGTTATCCAGGCTTGCGGGTATATAAACAGCTTGATCGAGATCGTCAAGAGGAGAAAAAAGCAAAATAATTATGTAAAGGGCAGAAAAAGGCAGAAATAAAACAAAATGGCAAAAATAGACGTCGGAATCTAAAATACGCAAAAAAAAGGTAAAATTAAAATGTACAAAAACAAAACCAGAAGCACAATTAAGTGATTCCTAAGGTCAAAAGTCATAAAAGAGCAACATTAAACAAAGGCATTTTGTCAAACTTTCGGACACTAGTTATAATTTTACACTGAAAAAAAAAATGAATTCGGGTCGTGATTCAGGCTTTTAGAAAAAGCATTTATTGCTTGATGTTTAATTTCGTTGTTTTCTCTTAAGTGTAGCACAAAAATATGCAGGGTCGCTCACTAATTAATTTAGTGCATTCTCTGAATTGCATCTTGAAGTACGAAAGAATTATTATCTAAAAACAAAAAGCAACAAAAAAAACAACAACTGGACAATGGGAACTCTTGACGTTAAATTACCTTTTGTCTGGTTTAGGTAGAGAGCTTTTTGTTCTGTGGTATGTGTGACAGTAGGGTATCCGAATTCGATTGTCTTTTTTCTTGTAGAAATGGATACACTAGTGATTGGAATATTTCTTGTATGATTTGTCAACAGTTACCCAATATTTATAAGTAACCTCTTTTGTCATTTCTAATTTAAATAATCTTTGAAACTACATCAAACGAGATGTTTGAGAGCCTGTGGACAGTTCTTTAAATAAGAACCTGGTAAACATTCCAACTGGTTCCATTCTGTAAATATGTTCTCGCCATGCTGTAGCCACATTTGTAACGGAGGAATCGGATTTTCTTCCGTGATTTGTATTTTAAATTGTTTTTAGGAGTAGCGTAGAAATATTGTTTGAATGTTTCAATAATTTGACAGCCGTCTAAGTTTCTTTATGATGTAGGCTTCTCTCGAAGAATCATTTTAATTTTCTGTAGTTTCTGCCAAGGATACTGTTTCTGTTTAGTTTTCTTTGGCTAATCGGCATTTCTCCGACAAATATCACCCCCACGTTTAGTCTTCCACCTCTATTATTTCCGTGCCGCTACTTGGAATAGCAGAAGACAACTAACTCGGTTCATTTCTTTAATGCCAGGGGATACATTCGGGTGATCATGCTCTACCAACTCCTTCGGTACACGTTTATTCATCACTATTATTGTCTGATAAAATTTTGCTTCATTCACAAGTTTGGAGGATTCTTACTTTATTGTAAAAACTTCACTTGACTCGTCACGAGAAAATTTTGGATATGTTTCTTTTTTTTGATTCGTATTACATTTTTATTTATCATATTTTAAGCTGAAAACAGTCGATTTTCAAATTTTCAGTTATGCTGGATGTATCTACATTAACGTACACTCCTGTAATTTTCGGTTTTACTTTTTCGTGTTCATACGTATATATGGAGTCATATACGCAGTGTAGAGACAGTTATGTAATGCAGCGGAAAATCGATTTCGCTAATTCAATGAAAATGCACGTTTTAGAGCTTCCCTGATACCGAAAAAGTGTTTTTTTTCAACACGTCCGTCTGTCTGTCCGTCGGTCCGTCCATCTGTGAACACTACTAGCGCCTAAACGATCCGTACGATCTTTTCCAAATTGAAGAATCCTCATTTGATCTGATTCAAGTTGAATCTTTGAAATTTTGAGAAACATTCTTTAATATTTGAGGGTACTTTACATGAAGCCCCCTCGGACATTTTCAAAATTTTCTCAAAAACGGCTCCAAAGTTGTTCTTCAAGTTTCTTGTGAGAATAGAGTAAAATACACATATAAAGGTGGCATAGGTCCGATTTTCACAGTTAACTCTGAATTTTCGAAAATTGCAAACGTTTGAATTTTTTCGGCGTCTTCCAACTACAAAATTGAAGATAGAGATTTATCCTTCAAACGAAATTTGTTGTCCATAATTAGTTCTTTCCTTAAGGTCAAGTACATTTTTTTGAAAATTTTAGTGATTTCCGTGCAATTGTGTGCGAAATATTTGCAATTTAAAAAACAAACAATATTTTCTCAAAAACGGCTCCAACTTTTTTCTTTAAATTTTTGGTAGGGTTAGTACCAAACAAATATGATGACATAAAGGCCATATTGCTTTTCTTCTTTTTCCAAAAATTGCAAAAATTTAATTTTTTGATCTGTCTCCCACGTCGGTAATATTTACATTAGAGGCAATTTCTTATTATTATTGCATTTATGAGTACATGTGCTCTAAATAATGTCATTTAAGTTTCTCGAAAACTCAACAGCTTTCTATGAAAATGAACGCCAAATTACACATTTTCAGAAACGCTCAAACGCTATTTTTTTCAAAAATGGCTCCAAATTTTTTCTTCCAATTTCTCCAACAGATATTGCTAATTGCACTGTTTAATATGACGTAAGGTTCATTTTGGTGTACCATTTAATTTTTTCAAAAATTATACAAATGTAATTTTTTTAAATATCTCTCACGGCGTTAATACGCACATGTTCATTGATTTGTATACATTATTACATTTGTGTCTTCTTTATTTTTTATTGAAGATAAATTTTGGTTATACTGTTAGGAAAACAAAAAGTTAAGAAAATGTCAAAAAATGTACTTCAAGCAACGCTAGATGGCAGCTGGCAAGAGGTTGGGCAACACCGCAAAGCCCGTCCGCAGCAAGGATATCAGAAACGTTTACTACGAGAAAATCAGTGCCATTCTGTAGCACCTCTAGTTACTTTCTCGTATACATACGTATATACAGAGTAATATACCTAGTATAGATAAATGTATTTAATGCTGCGGGAAATCGATTTCAAGATTTCAACAGAAATACACGTTTTGGGGTCCCCTGATACCAAATTAATATTTTTTTCAAAACGTCCGTCCGTCTGCATGTACGTTTGTCTGTCCGTCCGTCTGTGAACACTACTAGTGCCCAAAGCATCTGTACGATCTTTTCCAAATTGAAGAACCCCTGTCGATCTGGCTCTGGTTGAAACTTTGAAATGTTGAAAAACATTCTTTGAAATTTGGGGGGTACTTTATATAAAGCCCCCTGGGCATTTTCAAACTTTTCTCAAAAGCGGCTGCAAATTTGTTCTTTAAATTTCTTGCAAGAATAAATTAAAATACAATTATAAAAGTGGCATACGTCAGATTTTCGCAGTTAACTCTGAATTTTCGAAAATTGCAAACGTTCGAATTTTTTCGCGGTCTTCCTACAACTACAAAATTGAAGACACAGATTTTTCCTTTAAATGAAGTTTGTTGTCCATAAATAGTTCTTTCGTAAAGGTTACAATACTGTGCAATAGTGCGTGTAATATTTGCAATTTAAAATATTGCAAAAGTTAGATTTTCTCAAAAACGGCTTCACATTTTTTCTTTAATTTTTTTTATAGAGGTAGTGGAAAATGTGCGCTAAACACTATATTGCTCCATTCTTTTGTTATTTCAAAAATTACAAAAATGTATTTTTTTAAGATGTGTCTCACGCTGTTAATATGCTTATTTCTATCTATTTCTACACATTATTACATTTGTGAGTGGAAGTGCTTCAAATTACTTCAAATGAAGTTTTTCGACAACTCAGCAGATTTCTATGAAAAACGCTTCAAAATGCGCATTTAAAGTAAGGCATAATCGCCATTTTCTTAGAAACGGCTTCAAAATTGTCAATGAAAATTTCTATTTAGGACGAGGTTTTACTGTTTTTTTAATATTCTTGAAGTAATATTTCGGTTTTTCTATTAAGAAACCGAAAAGTTGTGATAATGTAAAAAAAAAATGTACTTTGGGCGACAATAGATGGCTGCTGGACAGAGAATGCAGGAAACCGATGTCTGTGCCATTCTGTTGCACCTCTAGTTTCTATTAAGATGGTGAAAATAACAATAGTATGGATATTTTTGTAAGGCTATTGTCACTAACTTCATTCACTAAAGTCATTGTCACAGAACAACGCATGTGTTGCTCAAGTTTCTTCTGTTTACACAACTGACTCGGGAAGAAGAAAGAAAGCTGAGAAAGAAAGCTGCGCCCTGTTTAAGGGGGAACCTAGCAACAGCAGTTATTAATAAATAAACTTCCATTTGCGTAGGTGTGGTTCTGCGATTCAGACATGACACAAGTGCCAACGACCAGTCAGACGGTAGGGTGGGAAGCATAGTTTTCCGG